>JAQGBX010004469.1:0-15313 GCA_034698745.1 Megaphyllum sjaelandicum | reverse complement strand
GGGTGGGGGGTGGAAGTTTCCTTTCGTAAGCAAAATTCCCAGTTAGGTGACGCTGGCATATTCCCTGACGTTGGTGTTTAGCCCTCGTGTGCAGAAATAGGCCAACGTTAAAAATCCACAAATAAAAAAAACAAATTGCAGGGAATTTGGAATACATAAGGTGGCAAACGTTTGCAAGGGAGTCTTGTCCACCAAGTAAAAAAAAATGATTTATATTTTTTTCTTGTGTTCATAATACAAGAATAAGATATGTCCGAACAAGACGTTTTCATCCACATTTTCTCCAAAAATGTAGTAGGCCTACAATTGGGGCATTTTTGTTCTTGTTAATACGCAACTGTATTGTACATGGTAAATACTGCGCTTCCTTATATTTTAATAAATAAAACAGTAAACATATCAAAAATTATAATGTATAAAAATATTTTTTTTTAAACACTCGCTTAAACGCATGCTAAATGAACCGCAAACGGAATAGTTGTTTTCCCAATATTTTGCTAATAATTGAATCTCATTTCAATTTTAACTCGCAAAAAACACGACAAACGCTCGGTTGAACTTACATGTCATGAAACGTTTTTCAAAAAAAGATAGTGCAAAGTAGAACGAGGCATTTTGATTACACTGAAGTAGGACATCCTGGACATCACACTTTGGCACGAAAAGCTTCATTACTTCACGATCTTGATGTCACGTGGCTCGGTAACGGACCCAGGAACCACGAACAGAATGGTTAGATCTACACACGTTTACACGTAAGCCGGTGGACCCACGACGGGTTGCTTTGGTGGCTGGTTGTCGTAGTTACTGGCAGTTTGGGGGTAAGGTGCGGTTCGGTTTTCTTGCAATTCCACGGTGGTTGGAACCTGAAAGGTGCAACGATATATTTTCACGTGGTTTGTGGTGATGTACAGTGATCCTGTATCATGCTTACCATTGTGGTGCAAGTCCTCGGGCCTTGATGCAAAACGATTCTGCCGTGCTTGACGGCTAGGATACCGGCTAGAAGGATTTCTACTGTCTTGAGAAGGAAGAGTAAGACGAAACCAATACCGATGGGAATTAACTGTAGATGTACAACTAGATGTTCATCGTCTGAAATAGATAGAAGTATTGAGGTGAAATTTGCATCATAAAAACCGTTCTTTAAACACGTTAGTCCATTTCAGCGGGATTCCATTGGGTTGGGTTGTTAAGTTTGGCCTAGTTCGGCACGCGAGGGCTTCTGTTCGTTGACATGTTTGATTTCAATTTTTGCACTCACAATTTGGAATAGGTCAATAGAAACCAGCTATAGCTCACGTGGTCACTCAATGGTCGACAAAATTTAGCGAATTCGATTCGATTGTAAATGGAAGAAATTCTTCATGGGGGAAATTACAGCAACACACTAATCCTTTTATATCTTTCGAGGGCGGCCTGGTGGTCCGACGATACATGGCAATAGTTTTATATGATTTAAAGTAAAACATCTTTGACCTTTTTTTTTTAAAAAAAAAATTGAAATGAACCAGCTGAGTTTCATTTCAAATTAAAAAAAAAAAACTAATACACGAGCAGTTAATTTCAACTCCTATAGTTACTATTTCCATTCGTTATAGCATGTAACGCATATACGGTATAACAGTTACGAGCTGTATAATCTAAACATGATACGTTTCAAATGACGAACTCCCAAGAGCTTCAACATGGGCAACATGGCAAAGTTAAAATTTAAAACAAAAATACACACACGAGAGAGCGAGGATATAAGGGAATGGTCACGGGGCCGAACCGTGGGGGGGGGGGTGGAAGAGGGATGGAAGCCGTATTTTTCATTTTCAATTCTTTTACCCTGCAATCAGTACATAGTACCATGTGGCAGGGGAGATCAGTATACGGTAGCCTACAATTTGAGTGAACCCAAATTCTCAATTTAATTAATTTTCCCGTACCTGTATTTGGGATTTTAACGAGGAGGATGGGATTAGGACAGGAAGACGACAGTCATGGCCGATTTAACATAGGAACTATCTCAGCATTCACCTGGAGAAATTGTAGGAAACCATGAAAAACCACAATGGAGGATAGCCGACCTAGGAATCGAACCCGGGTCTACCGAATGCAAGACGAGGATGCTAACCTCTAAGCCACCTTGCCCACCTTTCGTATGCAAAATTACCAGACAATTGACGCTGGCAAATGGTGCACATTATTGCTTATCCTTCGTGTGGCAGAAATAAGCCAACTTTTAAAAATCAAAAACGACCACTCGGAGGAATTGTGGAAAAACGCTAAAAAAACACCTTCAGGTTAGCCAAACCGGGATTCGAACCCGCGTCAGCCGAATGCGTGGCTATAGAATGGATTACCATGCACTAAGCCAAAAAAAAAAAACTGGGCGTATTTGAAGTCGAGATCCAGACTTAGGCCCCGCATCACTTACACTGATTTATCCAACGATGAATGTACTCGCAGAGAAAGCCAATGTGGGCGACGGCGGCGACGCAACTGAGGGCGCCCAGGATGGCGGTGCAGCGCGAGAACTTCCGGGAGAAGCGGTGCTCGACGTCCGTGGCGCAGATGCCGTAGGCGCACGCCGCCATCAGCAGCAGCAGGCCGGCGAGGTGCGTGGGATGGGAGGCCATCGTCGACAGGAGGAACAGGATATAGACCGTAACCAGCGAAAGAGTGCAAGTTTCCAGAGCCAGGCTTTCGGCCCGCAGCACGTACACCGACATGGCGGAAGTAGGCACAATTGGAGAAGATACTGTTGGGCAGCGGCGCGCCAGTCAACTACAACATAAACGAAGATGTCCCAGAATGAGCAGATGGAGGAAAATCGATTCTCTGGATCGTTCCATTCGGCTGAAACGGGATGACCAACCGAGAAAGCCCGGCTCCAGTTCTCGCTCCTGGCGTTGATAACCGGTGACATTAGCGCAACGGGGGTTATGGACCCTGTATGGTGGCATATTTATGCGATGACATCATTTCTGAAAGTTGTGAATGTGGATATAGATAAAAGCAGCGTGTTTATATTATTATTATTATTATTACTACAATTGAAGCGAAAGCTTTACTGGCTTGTGCCGTTGAAGACGTATAGATAGCGGAGAGCCCCGTAGGGTGGTATTACCTAATGACGTCATTTATGGAAGACTTAAAATGAAAGTTCAAACGTGGTGACGTCATTTTAGCCTCATAATGAAAATTGACCACTGCTGTAGATTGTTTGGGTTTTAAATGTGTGGAACAAACAGTACGTATAATGCACCAAATGATTACAATCTTTGTCCTACACTGTTTGTGCTGTTTGTGATGCGTTCTCGGGTTCCATGAATTTGAGTGAACCTGCAAATTGTTCTGTTTTTTTTTTTTTCAAGGAAATTCGCAGAAGGATGCATTTTCTGCACTTCCTGCCATTTGACTTCTGATTGAAATTCATAATCCACCTTCCCCCGAGAATCAAATTTGAAGGCATCGCCGCATTACGCGTTTCTTCGTAGTGATTGCCATCTGTTAGGCGCACACCTACCGGCATGGCACGCACGGGACGGACCGCTCACCTACCAGCACGGGACGCATCGGATCTCTGTAAATGCGGAGAGGTTCTCGAACACCGAACAAAAATACGGATGGTGGTGTCTATATGTCTGGACAGTCTAGAACGTGCATTTTTTTCAAATCTTCTTGGCCGAGATTAGAATAGAATGAAATGCCGAACCTGGTGTGCGCCCCCACACAAATCTGATACGTCCATGCCGTGCTGGTAAGTGTGCGCCTATACCTTTAGGAGCAGTTTAAAAATTGGTACTCGTAGTCGCCCAACTGCATAAAGCGTTTAATGTTGATGCTTTATGAGAGTAGATGAAAACGTCCCTTGGGTACGTTGTATTTTTAAAGTGAACCTAACTAATGGCGAATTTGATTGGGCCAAAAAATCTGCACTAGTGCAGGCTACAAGGTAAGGCACAAGTCTGCATAATCGGCAGTATTGCAGATTTTTTGGCCCAATCAAATTCGCCATTAGCTATTTAAATATACTTGTATGTTACTCTTTTGAACACACTATGCACTGTGACGCCACCTAGCGACCGGAGCGTAGGCGTATTGTAGGATCAATGGAGGAACAATCCAAAGGAAGAACAAATACTCAAAAGTGGGGCAAACACAGTTTAATAAAAGCAAAGCCCAAAGAAATGTTAAACAATCTAAATGAGTCATACAAACAAAGATGCACGATTTCACAAACAACAAGTAGTCACACGCTGAGACCAATCATACCTCAGTACTATTCCAGGTAGCCCCAAACAAGTAAAGCTTAAGTAACCAACCAAAGGTGACTCAAGAGGTAAACCCAGCAATATGGGCTAGCTACGCGGACTCCCCAACCGGGTCCCAAACCTAATAGATCACAGTATAGAAGTACCCAGGGCATAGGCTCTAGGGAAGGCCGAACGACCCAAAGAAGGCACTCACCCAATGCGTCTGCCTCTTTCAATCCCAAACAACAAAAAGTCCCTATCACAGAAACCACAGGGGTCGAGCAATCATAGCACTTAAAAAAATTGAATGTTTTCCATATAGCAATATTTATTAAGGGAACTCAGGGGAGGCGTTGAATTGTGCTCGATTTGGTACCATTCAGCGGTTATCAAAAATATGCGAACTTTATTTTGAAGAGCCAAGCCACGTGACCAAATCCTGAATATCCATTTGTATAACGAATTTTGGGCCAAGGTTTATTCCGATTCTGTGAATCGAAAAATAAAACGACGGAGCAAATATCCTAGAAGATTGTGAAATCGACACTGCACATGCGTTACCAGGGAGTAGAAATATAAGTGGGCAAATTTCTGCTTCTTCGCTGAGTACCCTTACTAATAACGATACAATATGATTTAATATCAGAGTCTGGTTTACTGTATATCCAACTCGGACTATGCAGCAAGTTGCTTAAAGATGAATGATTTATAAACTAATTTCACATTTTGTATTGTAGCTCGAGCATTTTGTATCGTATTCTAGCCGGTGCAGGAGTTGTAGCGGGGAAATCCAAAAAAGTTTCCTGTAATAATCTAGTTGATTGTTTGCAGTGTTTGTTAAATAGTGAAAGCAAAATGGAAGCGTTATGGTCATTTTTCAAGGAGATATTGCGCTTTTTGGACATCGTTGGTCATATCTTGGTATTTATTTATGTTCACACGTATGCTGGTTGACCGATGATAGGCTGATTATTGTGTGCGTTGAGATCACTGCTTGTCAACAGATGGTAAATTGGCTGTGTAGTGGATATCGCCATGGGTGGCTGAAATGTGCAAAAAAAAAATGTGGTTATGCTCGGCCAAGTAAGGCAAATTTTTATCAGGCAATTTCCTGAGGCACATATCCTTCTGTAAAAAACGGCTAGAAATAAACGTTTTTTTTTGTATTTTCTGGACTCAAATTCAAACACTGTAAGCACAATACAGTAGAATCCTTTTAAAACAATTCCGGAAATATTGATAGGTCGGATATTATGATGTAAAAAGCAAAGGAAGTTTGGTTTCCCATAGGAGTGCATGTAAACTTTTCCGGGTATTGTGATGCTGGTTATAATAATAATCTGCATTTTGCGATGGGGTAATGGTATGTTAATGCTATACGGGATCGACTATAATGATGAAGGGGGATGTGAAGAAGTTTCCCACGCCCTAGAGTCTCTGATCACATGTTCTTTACGGTAATACAGTATAAGTACCCACAAGAGAGGCGCACAAGGCATACCAGTTAATCGCGCTCCTCTGCCAACGACCGGGTGTCCAAACTGCGGCTGCTGGTCTTCTCTTCCTTCCTCTGTAAACTTGTTGGTGAGCCAGACCCTGTGAGACGGCCTCCCACCCCCTTTGGCCACTTCACATGGACTGGACCACTGCCACCACACAGTACAATGTGGCAACGCATTATGGCACATTTTTTAAATGAACTTTGACACCACTGACCGCTCCCACCAGACGACCTTTTGGTATTTTCAAAAAGCAATCTTACCTGGAATTTGGCACTTTGCCACATTAAGATACCTCAGGGCTGCAATGGCAAAAATCAACAAATCCAGAGGGTGGACTAAGCTGTCATACCAGTATATAAGAAGCTGCAGTTCACTAGAAGAGGCAGCTGGGACCAAGGATCAAGACGCGATCAGATGTCGGCCGGACCTAATACTACAGCCACACCGAGAGGAGCGGACCAACGCATCGGACAGCTGAGAATAAGGAACCCAAGGAAGCAAGACGACAGGGTGAGATAATCTATGTGTCTCCATATATACCCTTAATGCAACAAGGCCCTGCCCCCAAAGAGCCAGCAGCCCAACAGCCTGCCCCCAAAGAGCCAGCAGCCCAGCAGCCTGCCCCCAAAGAACCAGCGGCCCAGCAGCCTGCCCCGAAGAACCAGTGGCCCAGCAGCCTGCCACGAAGAGCCAGAAGCCCAGCTAGTCCTCCCCGAACCAACTGCCCCATGCTATTTCTTTTGTTATGGTTTATGCTGCACCTGTACTTGCAGTTATTAGGAATAATTAAACTGTTACTGTTCCGCATATCCACCTCCACTGTCTCACAGACCCTAGGGAATGTGAGCGGTGAAACAGTATCACATGGTGGCCAAAACCCTACAGTGCCACCCTGCGCTAGTAAACTAACAATAGTCAAGGCCTTCCTCCCCTGCTATGGGCAAAGATTCCCACAGTGAAGCACACTAGTGCTCATTGGCTACTGCCATTTAGCCAAAACTATGATAAACTAAGATGTGTCGTTTTCAAGAAAAATAGTGCAATGTTTCGTTCAACTGTTAATGAACAATTTTTGACATAAATATGAAAGCTAATGTGATAACGGTATTACCCTATGACGATTTGGTTTCATGGGTTAATGTGGACGTGACTTCCTTTTAGGGATATACTCTATAATTCAGGTGACGTTACAAACTCAAAACAACCTAAAAAAGCAGCGAGTAAGTATACTGCCATTACACGTACTGTGCTGCAAGTGAGAGTAAAGTATAGTAAAGGTAAACAGGCATTTTATTGCTCATAACGAATATAATAAGGGAACTCAAGAATGTAGGCCTACAGTAGTTCCACACAAGCAGTGGTGGTAGTAAGTAAGTGTTTTGAACTGGTTTTCTGACATGCATTTAGCCTACATTTAGGTCCAAGAATCCAGGCTAAACGGAAGTACTGCCAACTGCTGCCCTTTAGAAAATATGCTAACAGTTTTACTAGGGGTACTCAAAACTGTAGATTAAGGCCAGCAGTTTTGCCTGTAAGTAAGTGGCTTGAACTGGTCTGCTGACCTTTACACGCGTTGACATCTAGGTCAAAGAATCCAGTCTATATCTGTCTATTGGCAAAACGGATATACAGTCAACAGGTGGCCCATAGAAAATCTGCCGACGGTTTTTGCCTGGCAGATTTCGTAATGTATCGTGTTTCGTCTATACATATCTATAAACATTTTTATTACTAAAAATGCATTTCTGCAGATTTCGTTTCAATGGGAAGCCTCGATATCTGTTATTATTTTTCTAAATACACATATTGCGTATACTGGCAAAGTTAACACTAGCATAAGGCATTGCTAAATTTATTCTAAATTGGTAGTGTAACCATATATCTCGCCCTTATCAAGGATCGGATTATTTGTTTGTTTTCCTACAAACAGGTATTTTTTCCAGTCATAAATAGCGCATTAATATTGTAGTTCAAAACGATTGTTTTAGTATTTGCATTAACTTGTCAGGTACTGTATATATCATGCAACATATTTGGAAAAATATATAAATACATAAAAAAGAGGTAAAAGGTTAACCTTTGTGTGTTTTTTTTTGTTTTTTTAATAGCACTTGTAGTGTTGCATCCAATAAACATAATATAGTAAAGGAAAATGCAAATAGAAATATTCTACAGGGAGCAGGTTGAAGACAGTAACTAAAAATGTAAAAAAAATGTCTTACAAATTCAACCTCTGCCAAAAAAAATTATGATCCGCGTCAATGGTAAGTGGAATTTTTATTACTGTTTGATGCAGATGATCCATTTATTGCATCACGTGCAGACTGATCTCGTAGCTGATTTGCTACTGGTTAGGCCAGCTTATAGGTTGTTGAAAACGGGTTATATAATGTGTTGTTTGCTTTTCTGATAGGTGATCCATCATAATTTTATGAAATATCAACAATCTACAACATGTTGGGATATCCTTGCCGATGATAATTGTGCAATGTCTGAAACTTGCTGCGTATTGCAGCTGTCCAAACTGGCATGAAATCGAAATCATGCTTGTGAAGGAGTGGTGCCTATACAACTGCGCCAAAAAGCTTAAAATACCAGCTCAGTCACCAGACCTAAATGTGATTGAAAACCTTAGGGCCAAATTGGAGTTGGAAATCAGAAAACATTCAATTGCCAACAAAGAAGATGTGAAAAATGCCTTGCAAGAAGAATGGGACAAGATTAGTCCTGATTTCACAAAAAAACTGTGGAATTATACCCCAAACGCCTACAGGATGTCAGACTGACTAAGACACCAGAACAGTTTGCCAACCAAATATTAATTTGTGAAGAATTCAACAGCTGATTACTTTTCTTTACTCAAAACGAAACTTTGTCATTTTCACTTTGACCTAAAGTTGCTGTATCATTTTCGTTTTGACATTGATTTCTTTGAATATTTTACGTTCTTTTAATTATTTGTAGGAATTTCTGGTGTTTATTTGTAATTTGATATGTTAGTATAAATACATATTTCATTTTTATTGTCATCTAAACGATATTTTCTTGTAAAAATAGATTTTCCCCTGCAAACACAGTCGTTGAATGCAGGTGTATCATTTTCACGTTGAGCCACTGTAAGTCGCTTTGGTGTGGACAGAATGTTCCAGAAGGTTAACATAAGTTTGTTTCCAGAAACAAGTGGCAATAATTGGCAAAAAAATGTTCCTGTGTGCTTCCTCCAGTGTGGACATACAGTAGCTTTATTAAATAAATCATTGTTTTCTTAACTGTTTAACATTTAAAAAAAATAAAAGTGGAAATTGTAAATACACTGTACATATATTTCAATCTTTTCAGGAGGATCAGCTTTACACGTTCATAAGTAAATTCACACGACGATGATGTTTAACAAAAATATCTAGATAATTTTTGAACAAATATGCAAGGAAATGTTTACAAAAAAAATTCGAACTTTCTAATACGTTTTTAATATTAAAAGGCATACGTTACAAATTTATTATTAATCTATAGAAATATTTGGACAAGTGCCAACACGCATAAATAATGAAGGGGTACTCAGGCAGAATTTTTGAACCATATCAATGGTCCATTTTGCACATGTGGCTTTACCACTGTCTGTGAAAATTCGCAGGTTTGAATTTAATCAAGTAGTTTTTTCTTTTTCTGCGTCTTTAACTTCATCAAATTTGGGCAACAAAAAATGGCCAAATTCGACCCAAATTTTCATTCAAAATCTACATGTATTCTAAAATCTCGACAAATTTCACGAACCAGCTTTTCCTATAATTTTTCTGCATTATTCATTTCAGTAAGAAAATTGTGCGCCTTATAACCATCTGTTTGGAGATCAGGAAACGTTTGGCATAATACTAGTTTGTTCTTTACCCATAAAACTAACACGATTTTTTAAAGTTAGTTCAGCGGAATGTCTTGGAAGACATTGGACAGAACATATTAGCCTGACTACATATACCTACTATTTACTAAATATACATGTATTCAATAAGCACTAACATGAAACATTTATCCTCTTGACTGGGACAAAGACTCGAAAGTATTTTGACAAGAGTATTACAACTGGAATTTCTATATCAACAGTAATTTCATGAAGAAGTTCCAGCATCTCGACAATCAGTCAAGAAATGCAAAACATTATGTGAAACTCAATCACACTGAAATGAAACTTCACGAAATGGAATTATACCAGATTTTCTGTCTTTAACCAAAATTAATTTACTCGTCAAATTCCATTGTTTGATAAGATAACGTATCTCTTGTTTGCTTGCCAAACAATTGGTGGTTTTCCCCATGTTTTTTTACAGAGTATAAAAAGCTATAGAAACTTTTTGTTGCTAACTGCTGCCATTTGTTTACAGAAATTCTTTTATATAAGTTCATATAAGTACACATACTGTGACTTGAGTTGTTTACATAAGTTTCCAGGAACAACTGGAGCAACGCACATTAGCAACAGATAGTTTCTGTTTCACCTAGTATGGACGTAGCTTTGAATTTATAAAAGTCCATAATATCAGGCTCATTAAATTAGGGTACCAAAAAATAATTCAACTATCCAAAATTCAAATATTTTCCGAATGGAACCGAAGATGGCGGAAATGTAGCGTAAATAATTCGATAAAAGTGCAATTTGCAAGGCATTTATTTGCAATAATAACGTAATTTCCATGTAAAAAATGAACGATCGATGCACTTTCACTTCACTTTTTACTACTACCATGACTAAATTCCCAGAGAGTTTCGTTTCAGTGAGAATAAGTTTTGTTTATCAACAATTTAACTCAATTTTTAGAATTTTGTTTGTTAGTCACATTTGTAGGTACATAATAATAATACAGGTAAGAATATATGGCTAGTTTCGACAAAGGCCTTCTGTAAATTTTCCAGAAATTAAAAAAAAAGGATAAAGTAACTGATAATATAATAATAATATACAGTGTATATAAGTAATCAATTATATATAATAAGGGTACACAGTGACTGAGATTTTTATATCGGACTATTTTTCGAGTGGATAACAAACACATCGTGAACACTATTAATGGACCTTATGCAGATTTCGGCATTACTCACGTGATTTAATTTAATTATACTGGTCGCCGAGTCTATAAAAATATGGTGTGATACCAACTTTTACGATAGCGCATAAGATCCATTGGTTAACTGAAAGTATGTTTTCAAAAATATAAATAATAATAACAGTGGATTTACTAATAATTTGTTGGCAAAATGTACAAATGTATATTAAAAGAAATACAAATTTTGGTCCAAATTTTGTTAAAAAAAATAAACTAAATTCCACAAACAACGAATTTTCTCAGAAATTAATTTGGAAAATCAGCTCTATGACAATGTCTAATTTTCTACGATAGAACAGTACTACTATTGAGACATTTTGTGCAAATTTCACTGGATTTGTACAATTGGCTTATGTTTCAATACTGACAAATAAAAATGGACCAATCAAGACGTAGAAAATTATACAAATTAACCAATGGAAATGTTTACATTTTGCAAATTTGACGGAGGAAACCATTGGGACTTTTCCAATATTGACCTTGGAAAATGTTAAAATTTGTGCAAAACTGACTTTGGGAAATGGTAAGTTTTTTGGCAACAACCAAAACAAATTTGGCAAAATTGACCTAAATTGTCCTAAGAAAATAACGGATGTTTTGGAAAAGTGACAATGTGCAAATTTTTAATTTGCAAAATGCCAAGACAAATAGTGAAATGAAATGTAATATTAGAATGTTCAGCAAATTAAAGTCAAGAATAGGAATTAAAATTGCACCTGCGCCATTTTGAAAAAACAATCTGAAATTTTATGTAGTTATTAAAAGTAAATTAAAATTGTTTTACTGAGTGAAAATGTTAAATAAACGAAGAACGCTGTTTTTCCATCGAGAAAAACTGATAAGCAATGACAGATTTGTAAATTGTAGACTTTGTTAAACCCCTAGTGACTTCGAAAACATTCACGAGCACACCCTCAATTCGGACCTGGGTTTCAGACAATATTTTACAGGCATTTAAAAAAAAAAAATTATCGCCAATAGTCATTCATTCAATTGGCAAAAAGATTGGCACCAGTACTACCCGTTCTTAAGCTATGTCCACATTGGAGGAAACTGAGAACTTGTGGCTTCTGCTGCTTGTTCCTTCAACTTCTTACTACATAATATGCTTCTGAATGTCGCTGAAAGTGCCTTATTGTTTATGACAATGGACACAAAAGTTCCCCTAAATTTCCTGCTTCCATAAAAAGCGGTGAAGGAAGCTTGGCAACGTGAGTAAAAATTTCTGTGTCCTGGAGTGTTGCCGATTCAGCATGGAGAATACTTTACTCATTAACTGTCTATAGTTCTCTGCTCCTAAAAGTTGCTATTTCAGTGCAGAACGAATGTTCCAGTAAGAGGAAACAGAGATAACTTCAGTGAAATCTACCTAAAATAAGTTGCTTCAGCATGAACAGAATGTTCCAGTAAGATTATGTTTCCGGAACAGCTGGCAATGAAAACTTCCTCTATGGTTTCTCCAGTGTGGACGTAACTTTAAATGTTACGAGTTTTTTATATCTTCATCTCATTGTCCATCCGTTTGGATTCCAAGTCACACAACATAGCAAATGTTTAAATCTACAGTGTATTATATATTAAACGTAAACATTTGAATAAAACCTGACGTAGGCGAGTGCGGCTAGCAAATGGATGATCACTTTCATGTAAATGCACAATGTTTTTATCCACCCACTTCTGATTGCGACACGATTTGATCGTACAGATAGAGACCACTTTATGTGTGCATTTGACCGGCAATTAGATGAGACCGAGTTCTTCGAGGGTACCTTCCAAGGCTTCTTGCTTTGAAGGGAAAGAGTAAAAGGACGCTCGTCTAAGAATGAAAGTCTACAGAAACTAGTAAAAACGCTACAGAGCAATGCATACAAGGATTTTCAGCCCCACTAAGAAATCTTAGGATTTATGAAAAAACGTCAAGTACAATTGAAGAACAATGCCAATAAACACTAGAGGCAGAAAAAATAGAAACCGTACTATGGATATTCGATAGTCTTAGCGGATTGGACATGAGCCACACAACGTGCACAATCAGAGTTTCGTGAAATAAAACAAGTGGCGATGAAAGCAAACAGAATGTCTGCTGGGTCATTTGCATTAAAAAGAGCGCCTTATGATAAAAAAAACTAATTTGAAAAAATGCGAAAATAAAAAGCAAAATTTATGTTTCGAGAACAATGCACATACGGTTATTATTTATAAGAGAATCTAAGAATAAAAAATGTCCTACCTCCTGTAAAAGGTCTTGGGCAGCTATCGCTTTCAACACGCTCTTCTTGCTCGTTTCTTGGATCTCACCGCCCAGCATCAACTCGTCTAGCATGAAGTAGGCCTTCTCAAAATTGAATATTATGTCCAGTTCGCATACCTGTAAGTGTGCAGAATGAGAATTAATATCCAGAAAAAGTAAAACATTTATCATAATTACTTAAAAAAAATAAAAATCAACCTCGCCAACCATGGGTGTAAAACCAAACATCTAAACGTTCATTATGAATTTGACACATCAACTTAGGGAATAATCTCATGAAGACATATTGAAACATTCTGCCCAAACTAAAGCAGCTTATTTTTGGAATAGTTAACTTTAGTTTCCTCTGTTCCTGCCAATTGGAACATTATATAAACACCAAAGCAATATATTTTAATAACATTTTACTAAAGTTGCCTTTCTTTTCACTTACTGGAACATTCTGTGAAAAAAACAGCGTAGTAAGCCTGTAAGTGGGGAAACTGAGATGAAAGAGCAAAGAGTTGTCCACACTTAAACAGCAATGCTCCAGGAACCAGAAATGATAACTCGTGTTGCTAAAATTACTTGGACATTAACCACTTGAACAAAGAAAACTTGAAAATAGGGAAACTTAGGGGAACTTTGTCTCCGTTGCCATAAACAATAAGGAATTCCTTATTGTGAAAAAACATATGAAAAACAATTTATGTACAATTTATTTTCATCTCATAGAAGAAAAATTTGACATGATTTTCAAACAGCAGTTTTAGAAACATTATCTTTCATTTCATTTCTATCCTGGACAGCTGGAAATTTCCATTATCTCATTACCACTTAAACCATGAAATGTTTCATCTTCGAATAATACTTCCAGGCAACCTTTCAAAATATACCGAGACTACAATGTATGTAATCAAATTACTCACACTGCCAAAATACTTGTCTAGTAGTTCTACATAGCGATGGATGATTTCCAGAGTGAGCAGTTCATTGTCCCATTGTTCAATAGCACAACAGAAATATAAACTGGCATATCTGAAAAATGGTAAGAACTTTTGAAATGCCTGTCCATAACAGGAAGTGTGAATTAGAGAATGAAAGCAGCAAACAATGAAAATCCACAAAAATCAAACGTAAAGCAGGTCAAAAAACATTGTTTGGTTTCTTTGATAATTGAATAGTAAAATAATAATGCTTGTTGAGTAGCAACATTTGGAAAACATGCAAAGTCAAGCAATATCGTCATCACATCCATGCATTCCTGATATTCCAGAAAGGACATTCCACAGACCGCAGTTACCTTTTGTAGACAACTTTGACGTCTCTCCATTCAAGAAAGCTGCACATTTTTGGTTTCCGCGCTAACACAGTAGTGATTAACTCCCTCGTAATCTTCTTTTTGAGTTTGTCGGGGTGAGCAACATACCACTTTTGCAGTCGTAACTTCCCTTGCCGGCTAAACAACAGCATAAACTGCATCTGCAAGTCAAACATAAAACACTTCAATGGAGGGTAAAGTTAAGGTAATTGATTGCTGCGAGTGTAGCAAGTAGTGTGCAGCAGCTGAAAAATGGTTACTTATGTCATGCCCCCCACAAAGGGGGGGAGGGACTGACAGCTGCTAGGGCTATTGCCTAGGGTTTATGGATGAGGAGGAGGGGGGGAGTGAAAGGGCTCTAGCCTAGGGCCCCGAGATGGGAGCCCAGAGTGGTGGATCGACCCATTAACTGACTTAATATAGGCCTATTCTTAATTCCGTAGAGCATCATAAACTTAGCGGTAGGCAATGGGACCTGACAAAGATCCTGACCTAGGAGCCTGCTTCAGAATGTAGGGGCCATAATATACATTACATAATCATGTGACAGGTGACCATGTAATCATACATAACATTTACCGTATACACGTAGGTTCACATAGCCACGTCGATAGGCCTTTTTTTTCTTGATGCAACGCGACTCATTAGCCGCTTTAATGTTTTAAGTTTCCCCATGGAACACA
Source organism: Megaphyllum sjaelandicum (assembly GCA_034698745.1). Classification (NCBI taxonomy): domain Eukaryota; kingdom Metazoa; phylum Arthropoda; class Diplopoda; order Julida; family Julidae; genus Megaphyllum; species Megaphyllum sjaelandicum. The sequence continues at coordinate 231 of JAQGBX010004469.1, read as the reverse complement.
ACATACTATTTACTATAAACAAACAAATACTTGCCATTTCGAGCACAAAAATGCGCAGCTTTCCACAAACTTTCTTCACGTAGAACAGTTTATGACAAATACGCCCAGCGCCCGACTGACTCCAAAGTTAGCAGACGATGTAAGGCAAATGAGATTATGAGAATTCGAAAATTCAGAAACTTGCTCTAGCCCTTCTAGCAGCTTTAGGGGCCATCCAGAAATGATGTCACG
>JAQGBX010004468.1:0-15316 GCA_034698745.1 Megaphyllum sjaelandicum | reverse complement strand
AAATGTACACTAGAAAAAATAATACACTAAAAAGTGGTCAACATAAACAGGTGGTCACTTTTCCAGGTTTTACTGTATATCGCGTCATATTAAAGTGCGTTGAAAATGATCAAATATAAGGTTTGAAAATGTGAACTCATTTTTAAGAATTTTTCAAATTATCGGTCCATAAAAGGTTAAAATTTTGGGTTTTCATATCGATATAATTTCAGAAGCTTTGAAATTGCGATATAATTTTCGAAGATTTTCCAGATTTTTATAATCAAGTCGTTAAAAGAACTTTTCAATATCTTTTTAATACTTCTCAATACTTCGGAAATGCATTCAAATACTTATTGGATCGCTTCTAAATCATTCTAATTTTGATATCCTTCCAGAAACTTTAAATCATAATATCATTTCTGGACGATCTTTCAAATCTTTCAAAAGCTTTCAAATTTTGATATTATTCCATAAGCTTTCAAACGATTTTAATAAAGGATTCTTAAATAAACAATTGATTAATTTAAACATTGGTATTATTTAGAGAGCAAGGAACTTTTGATATACATTACAGTACAAGTAATTCCAGAAACTTTAGAATGTGTAATTTCTGAATTTCTGAAGCTTTTAATTAACTATCATTTCTGACAAAATATTTACAATTTTGATATAATTTCTGAAACAATCTTAACATTTTGATATCATTTCTAGAAAAGCCTTTAAAATGTTGATAACATTTCAAAATATCTTTCAAATGTTAGTATCATTTCAAAAAAACTTTCAAAGTTTGACATCCTTCCTGAAAAATCTTTCAAAGTTTGATATCCTGCCTGAAAAAATCTTTCAAGTTTTTAATATCATTTCAAATTATCTTTAAAATTTTGATATCATTTCTGACAGTCTTTATAATTTGATGTAATTTCTGACACAATCCTTAGAATGTTGATATCATTACAAAATTCTTTAACCTTTTGATATCATTTCAAAAATCTTTAAAATGTTGATAGTATTTCAAAAAATCTTTAAAATTTTGACATCCTGCCTAAAAAATCTTTTAAATTTTGACATCCTTTCTGAAAAAATCTTTCAAATCGTGACAAATCACGAAAAAGAAAATCAGAAACTCATTTTATTACGATAATTATATTCAGAATTCATCTATATACTAAGCAACATTTAAAAGCTAATAATTCGAGATCATCAATAAATTTATATTATCAGAAAGTCCCAATTCAGCATAAACTCATCTTAAGATTCTCAGCAAATTCAGGTCTGCTAAGTTTAAATTAACAGTTAGAAGATGCCCTTATTGTAACCCTTATTAAAAATCGTTTCAGAGACAGTAGGTCAAGCACATTTTTCGACAAAAATTTGCAGAAAAATACGTAAATTGGCCCACACGTTTGCAGGTGTTGTTATTTCCCACATGAAAAAAAAAATGGAGGAGGATGAGGTAAAAAAAAACAGCTATGATTCCTGATTATATTGCCTACTTTTTCAAATAAAACGAGATTTCCTGGCCCTAAAATCCCTTTTGCCATTTTACAAACTAGTTTTTATTTCCCTTTAAAAATATTTGCGCCCAGGAGGTTTTTGGCAATCGGGTGTAAGAGGGTCCACCCTGTTGGCACCCCTGCTGGGGGTGCTGGCAGGGGAACCCCCGGGTCCCACCAGGTATTCCTCGCAAAAAAACAAGATAACAAGGACAAGGATAAGACAAAAAAATTTAAAGATTTTACTAACTAGTGTAAAATTGTGAAGGCGGATTTATTTCGGCACGTATTTAATGTCCTGAATCCGAAATGAACGGTCAAAAAGTGATAAAACCATATGTTTTTGACCTTAAGGCAGGGATTATAACCTCAATTCAGAAAAAAAACATAACAGTTAATATTATACCATATATGTTTCATGTTGTTTTTTAAAGTCTAGTTCAGGGTGTTGTTTGGATGAAACAATCGCATTAGAAATTGCTGTCTTTAAATTGACGGAAATTTGACTTCATTTCGCGAAATTGAGAGTGGGATGGAATGATTTTTAAGGTTTATATTGCCAAAAAATATATCTGTGGTGAAACGATTTTTTTTTAAAAAAAGGGCTGCTTTGCGATGTTTACTGATAAATCGTTTTAGAAATGCGTATTAATAATTATAAAGTTTCTGGAATTGTCTCAACATTTGAAAGCTTCAGAAATGATATCAAAATCTGAAACAGTTTCTTGAGATGATATCAAAATTTGAATGCTTTCAAAATTATATCAAAATATACAACATTTAATAACAATATATCGCCAAATGTTTCCCGAAATCTCGTAACTATTTTTAAAAATGTCATCAAAACTTTGTCAAACACTGTAGTCAAACATTTGTTAATTCTTGCCAAATGATTGCCAAAATTTTGTCCAACTTTCGTCGAAATTCCGCCAAAATCTCGTCAAACTTTTGCACAAATCTCGTCAAACTTTTGCCCAAATCCCGTCAAAATTTTGCCCAAATCTAGTCAAACTTTCGCCAAAATCTCGTCAAACGTTTGCCAAAATCTCGCAATTTTTTTAAAAAAAAATGTCATTAACGTTTTGTCCAACACCAATCAAACATTTGTTAAATTCTCGCCAAACGTTGGCCAAAATATCGCCAAACTCGTCAAAAATCTAGCAAAACTCGTCACAAATCTGGCCAAACTCGTCACAAATCTGGCCAAACGCATCACAAATCCAGCCAAACTCAACCCAAATCTGGACAAACTCATCCCAAATCTGGACAAACTTATCACAAATCTGGCCAAACTCACCCCAAATCTGGTCAAACTCGTCACAAATCTGGCAAAACTCAACCCAAATCTGGCCAAACTCATCACAAATCTGGTCAAACTCATCACAAATCTGGTCAAACCCATCCCAAATCTGGCCAAACTGATCACAAATCTGGCCAAACTAATCACAAACCTGGTTAAACTCCAGCCTGAAATGAAATCCTCAATTTCCTTTTCAATTTGCGCAATGCTTTTTCGGTGTGACTCAAGCCATTCAATTATAAAATGGTTGGCTTTGCATTTGTAAGAGAGTATTTTTTGCGTGTTTTCGCCTATATTATTATGGTTTTGTAATAACGATAATCATGTCTGGTCTGAACATCGATGATAGTAGGTTAGTGGTTTTCAACTCGTTTATTATTTTTTTGCTCCAGCTCCTTTTAGACCTACTCGATTTAATCACTCGTAAAACCAGTGATAAACACCAATTTTGTGCCAATCTTAAAATCCTTCTATCCATTAATTAGTTTAGCACGAATTTCACGCATGTCCCACTCATCAATATATTTTTAAATGTTGTTTAGGGGGCAATCATTTCGCATCCTTTAATGCCTATTTAAGCTTCCTTCCTTCACTTTTTTTGGGCCAAAAATAACCCTTCAGGGCCAAAATATTGCCAATTTTTTAATTAGCTGTCACGATAAAACCATCGAAAATGATGTGTTATTTTATAAGATGCTCTTACGTAAATTTCTCATCAATATTTCTGAAAAGGAGATAATTTTCCACTTGATGGATCTTTGATTGAAAGCTTCAGCTACTCATCGTACCAGCTTTTTATTTGAAATTTTAATTTTACCCAAATTGTTCGCATGTTTTTGTTAAGTAACTAACTGGCCTCGAGTGCTGAATTTCAACAACTTGTTTAAGACATTTATTGAATCAACAAATTCTCAACTATTTCATAAACAACTCATTTGTTCAACTGCGAATTTGGTTAATGATAATGGTAAAGATAGTTGTGTTTTTTTTAAGAAAATATGTTTTACCTAATATAAATGTATGTCAAATAATTATACTGGATAAATTCAACAAAATTATTTGGCTTATTTGATTTTTAAAATAAATCATTTTTGGTCCTTGAAGAAGTTTTAATATATTTGAGGGTTTTTTTAAAAAAAAATATATACTGTAGTTGTGTTTTTGTAATAAAATATATTTTCCCTAATAAATTTCAAATAACCTGCAGTACCTAATATAAAGCACAAATATTTGGCTTATTTGAATTCAAAAAAAATTATTTTTGGAAGGGGGTTTTAACGAAATACTGTAAAGTTTGTATAAAGTATTTTGGTAGTTTAATATAACAATATTTAAAAATAGTTGTATTTTTATTAAAATGTATTTTACCCAATATGAATGTACATCAAATAATTATACTGAATAAATCAACACAAATATTTGGCTAATGTGAGTTTTTAAAAAAATCATTTTTTGGAAAATACGATTTTATACTGTACAAATACATACAGATATTTATCATTTGTGGTATTTTTTTAGGTTTTTTTAAATCATTTTTGGAAAAGTTGTTAATAAAATATTTGAAAAGTTGTTTTAAAAAGTTAGTAGAATTTTTTAATAAAATATATTTTACGTAATACATATCAAATAAGTAATACAAAATATCAAGTAATTATACTGTATAAATAAACACAAATATTTGGCTTATGTTTTTTTTTCTTAAATTATTTTTGGAAGTGGTTTTAATAAATACATCAGGGTTCCCCCAGAAATTTCATTTTCAACTTCCCTGACTTTTCCCTGACTTTTCCAGGTTTCAAAAAATTTTCCCTGACCAATAACAACGTGAAAAATTGAAATTTTTTAAAATTTACACTGGAAATTATATATATTTTTGGAATTTACAAACGACAATTTTGAAAATTAACAAAGAATTTTTTAACTTTTTTTAAAAAAAAATTGTATTTGGAAAATGCAGAAAATTTGTGCTCGGAAAAAGTGAGAAATTGTGCAATTTTGTCTTAGGAAAATGTGGAACATTTGAACTCGGAAAACCAGGAGAGTTTGAAAAATTTGTACATGAAAAAAGCTGAAAATTTTTACTTGAAAAACCAAGAGAATTTTTAAAATTTGTACACAGAAAACGTGGACAGTTTTGCTAAATTGTACTTGAAAAATGTGGAAAATTTTGAAAATTTGCACTCGGAAAAGGTGGAAAATTTGGCAAATTTGTTATACTCAGAGAAAATGGAAAATTTTGCAATTTGAACTCGTAAAAGGTGGAAAATTTTGAAAAACTGTACTCCGAAAATGTGGAAATTTTTTGCACATTTCTACTAGGAAAATAGGCCCTGAATCGCCGTGACTGCGTTGAATTTCCATGACTTTTTCAAAATAAACCATTCTTCCCTGACTTTTCCCTGACTTTTCCAGGCCATTTTCAACTTCCCTGACTTTTCCATGTTTTCCAGGTTTTCCAGGTCTGTGGGAACCCTGTACATTATACCTAAATATAAATGTATATCAAATAATTTTCCTGTATAAATCAACACAACTATTTGGCTTATTGGTTTTTAATCTGAAATTCACAACTTTGATGATGTGTAAAACAGCTAGGCTTCAAGCCATTGGCTTTGCCTAGTTTTTGATTATATTATTATTATTATTATTATTATTATTAAAGGTGTGTTTAGTTATTTTACCAACTCGACTTGCGTGCGTGTCAGTCGTTTAATTTTTAATTAACATATCGAATTAGGAGGTGAGAAATGCATTAAGAGAGTGCGAGCCAAATTAAGAAATTTTTTAGCTAATTGTTTCAAGAAGAAACTGAGATTTCCGGAATAGTGTAATTGTGATAAGTACACCCTTAGCCATTTTGCTCAAATAAAACTTTCAGGCTTGTCGCAAATATTTTGAAAAATATATTCAATCCAATTAAAAGAATAGTCCAAAAACTTATTTAACAAACAAGTACAGATGTAGATTTAAATTATGTTACAAATACAATTTTGTTAAAAAAAATCTAGACAAATATTTTTTTTAAAAAAATTCGATATTTTTTTTTAGAAAACTTGGACAGAAATATATGTTCAGGGTTTCCCCAGACATTTCATTTTCAACTTCTCTGAATTTTCCAGGTTTAAAAAAAATTTCCCTGACCAATTAATGACAACGTGGAAAATTGACATTTTTCAAATTTGACACTGGAATATATATTTTTTTTAATTTACTAACGACCATTTTGAAAATTAACATAGAATTTTTTTAAAAAGGAAAAATTTTGTATTCGGAAAATGTTAAAAATTTGGGCTCGGAAAAAGTGGGAAATTTTGCAATTTTGCCCTAAAAAAATGTGGAAAAATAGTATTCTGAAAACCTAGAGAATTTTGAAAAATTGTATACGGAAAACGTGGAAAATTTTGCTAATTTCTACTTGGAAAACGTGGAAAAATTTTCTAATTTCTACTCGGAAAATGTGGAAAATTTTGCTAATTTCTACTCGGAAAATGTGGAAAATTTTGCTAATTTCTACTCGGAAAAGTGGAAAATATTGCTAATTTCTACTCGGAAAATGTGGAAAATATTGCTAATTTCTACTCGGAAAATGTGGAAAATTTTGCTAATTTCTACTCAGAAAATGTGGAAAATGTTGCAAATCTGTACTCCGAAAATGTGGAAAAATTTTCAAATTTCTACTCGGAAATGGGCTCTGAGCAAACCCTGTAGAAGTATTAATTTTGGATCGCCGTGACTGCGTTGAATTTCCCTGACTTTTTCAAAATAAATCATTCTTCCCTGACAGGGAACCCTGATGTTTTTTAAAATACGAGACAAATTCGCTTGACCAGCTAGTTGACTTCTTTCTAAACAGTCTTTGTTTGTTTTACATTTCTTAGTTGTTACTTTACTAAAACCACCATGGTAGAATGCTAATTTGTTTGTCGTGTGGGGGCGCTTTTTTAAACGCATTCAAATGCGTGGCAGTGTTTTTCACTAGCCTTAATATTTAAATATTTATAGGGTGCATCTCAAATTTGTAAAAGTAAAAAAAAAAATACAAGACAAAGTATAATTCGTAATAATGACTTGACAAGTTACTGTAGCAGCTAGGAGGATGTCTCGTAGCTTCTTCAGGCATGGACACCCACCTGGTGGTGCAATCAAAATGGCATTGTTTGATCTTAATCTGACCAATCGTGGATTCATTCGGACTCACGCATTTTTTTAAACGAAATTTCAATTAATAACGAAACAATTAAGTAAGCCCCCAAAAAGAGCCGACTAAGGATGAGTGACCCTTGGCGAAAGATGAGTACAAGCAAAGAATTTTGTTTTTGTTGTTGTTTTGTTTGAACACTATTGTTTTTCTTGCATTTCATTCCGAGTTAGTTAAATGTCATTATGGTTTTATGTTTGTTTTCGGTTTGGTTTTTGAAGAAGAGTCTTTACCCATTTATACCAACTTTTGGCTGCCATTTTACTTAAATGTTTTTGAAAACATTTCATAAATATTCGTTGAAGCAATTTTTCTTAAATATTTTTATAACAATTTTATCTTTTAATATTATACCTAACTTTTAGCTGCCATTTTAATTAAATGTTTTTGAAACCATTTCATAAATATTTGTTGAAGCAATTTTTCTTAAATATTTTTAAAACAATTTTATCTTTTAATATTATACCTAACAATTTAAAAAAAAAAAATCAACAATTTTCTAAGCCGTTTCTAATAATTGTTTTGATTGTTTCTGACAATTTTCTTAATCGCTTCTGTCAATTTCCAAAATGTTTCTAGCAATTTTCTAAACTCTTTCTAATAATTTTTTGTTTCAGGCAATTTTCAAAATCGTTTTTTAATTGTTTCTGACAATTTTCTACATCATTTCTGACAATTTTCCAAAAAAGTTTCTAACAACTTTCTAAACTGTTTCTAATGTTATTTTTAATTGTTTCTGACAATTTTCTAAATCGATATCGTTTATATCAATTAATTCTTTAGGAATTCCTTTCCTTAAAATTATTTCTATCAATTTCTTAATTTCTTCATTATTACTTCTATCGAAGCATTTCATTAATATCAACTCCATAAATTTATTCAAAAATTTATTTTCTATTAATTCTATTTGATTAACACAACTATTCCTGTAAATTTAATTTCCTATTCCATATCATTTATTATTATTTATTCGTTCATATATTACATCTGATTTTGAAATAGTTACTATACACCTATAGCAGGCACCATTTTCATCCATATTGATTTCATATTTTATAAAATATATTTTTTCGGTGTATTTCTGAGACACAATCCTTCAACAACTTGTGCAACTCATCAGATATGATAGCCACCTGATATCCTATCATCATAAGATCGAAATAATTCATTTCTGGCAAGAATATATTTCGTATTTCCGCGTTGACATGAGCTTGCAAATTCAGACATTAAGTCAAATTTTCCACCCAAAAAAAAATCAATTTTACGATTTACCAAAATTTAAAACCTGTATTTTTTTGACCGAAATTTTGGCATCGACCGAACATTTATAACTTAGCACGTCGAATTCGTACATGGTCATAAAATTTCGCGGTTTATTTTTTTAAATCACATTTTTCTACTTGTACCAAAAAATGTGGCCAAAAAGCAGGTATTATTTATGGGATCAACGCAATGATGGTTGCATTTTGGGATCCCACAAGTGGAAAACCACTCGACCTTTTTAGCTATAAATTTGAATGTAAAACAGCTCAGCTTTTCTCAGTTTAAAAAAAAATATATATAATGGAAGATGAGAGGACAAGAGGAATTTCAGGTGTAATTTCGGATGCATTCTTCTCAAATTGTAAATACTATCTGTCCCGTTTGGGAATGTCGCTCATAAAGGGGGACTCGTGGCTACCGAAAGCAATTAAGCAGCATGACCAAATAATCGAAATAAGGTACATTGTTGTAAAAATAAATAGGATAAAAATAAAAAAAATATTTAAATAGGACCACTAACATCAACCCCCTAGAGATTAACACACAACTTAATAAAATACGATAGCGTCGCTAATGCACGACCCTCTTTGGGATCCCCGCCATTTCCTCGTACAAATTTAGATCGAAATTTACATCTGCAAATAAATATTTCGGGGAAAAAAGCAAATAAAATGTAAGGTTTACTCGAGCGTTTTATCGGCAGTTTACACAATGAATTTTTGTTGACAATTCAAACGAGGAAAACAAAAACTAGGATCTTATTTCGTCATAAGCGGGTATTTAAAGAATAACAAAAACTGTAGAAAATTAAGTTTTTAAATGTAGGACTAGGATATGCGAAAGGGTAAATAAGTATTAAAATATCTTAAAATCTATATTTTATCTTACGTACCTATTATTAATAATCAAGAAATCGATACTTGTATTTGCAGGTTTTAAAAATATCAAATCGCTGAAATTGTTTACAAATTGAATAACAAATAAAAATTTGATTGAAAAAAAATTGGGAAAAAAATGAAATTGGATAAAAACTAAAATTTGACAAAAGTTATGAAAAATTTAGACAAGTAATGAAAATTGGATGAAAGTAATGGAAATTGGATAAAATGAATGGAAATTGGATGAAAGTAATGAAAATTTGAGACAAGTAATGAAAATTGGATATAAGTATTGAGAATTTGAGACAAGTAATGAAAATTGGATAAAAGTAATGAAAAATTGTAATAAAAAATGATAGAAGTAATAAAAATTGATAAAAACTTGTTAAAATAATGAATTTTTTTTAAATTAATTAAAACTGAATAAAAAATTAAATAACAGGAATGAAACGTTGATAAAAAAAATTAAATTTAAGAAAGATTAGTAGAAAAAAAACTTAATATTAATAAAAATGTTTTTTCACCTTTTCAAACTGAAAAATTAAGCTACAAATTGTAAAGTCAGAACTTTTTTTTTATTGAAAAACAAGAATGATTTAAAGTACCTGTAAATGCAATACTTTACAGTACTTTAAACATTCCTATTTTTCATTCAATCCTGATTTTCCTATCTGCAGCTTAGATTTTAATTTTAATTTCTTTAATTGTTCTATTTTTAATCTAAAATATACTAATATATTTTGGAAACCACAGACCAGATACTACTAAACCTTAAAAAATCGTCTTAAGTTTACTGCATTTTTCATAAATTTACCATATTTAAGCTACTTCCATTCCATCACTACGAAATACGCTAATCTCCGATTAAAGTCCTCGCAAAAGGGGAAACCAAACAATCCGCATATAACGAACTTCCTCTTCAAACAATAATCAAAAAAAGGAAAAAATATTCGTGTCATCTACGAAAAGTATGCAAATTTCATCACCAGCTTAATAATTCGGCTCGTTTTGAAGCCCATCTTTTTTGGGGTCACATGAGCCATAGTAAGAAGCTCAATGACCAACTTGACCTAATTAAAAATGAGCATTGTGACTTACAGAGATGCTTCTTTTATCCTTTGTAATGAGAGTAAAGATGTTGGACCTGGCCTGCAACCATCCAAAGTTGCACCGTGAGAATCATCGGAATAGGAATCTGAAAAAGCAAAGCAAATAAAACTTATTATAAAATTTTTATACTGCCCATCATCAAAGTGCTTTGTGAGAAACAAGTTGCTTTTCAAACAGATTCTAGTTTAATGAAAAATAAGAAAAGAATAAAAAAATACATTTTCATTCGCTGCTGGCCATCGTCGACACACAAAAACCATTTTTAAAAACAAATTGTTTAACAAATTGCCAATTTAAGAGGAATTTGAATGAGAAGAAGTCAAAGAGGTTAAAGAAAAGTACGACTCTTCAAAGATTAAGCGCCATGGCGGAAGTGAGAAAACTAGCTGCCCCTCTTTTTTTTTTTATTACGAATCGTTCGCTCATTTAGTTCGTTATCCTATTATATAAAATGTGTGAATTTAACCCCGGAGGTAAACGAAGAAACTACTAAACAACTACGAATAAAACTTTAAATAACTGTGGTTTCTGGGAAATTCATTCGCACCCCAGCATGCAGGGCCTTAGGAGAGCTAGGGGGCGCAAAGGTCTAACTCTTAAACTTCCGGATTGTTAAGATCTGATTTTGTGAGGAAAATAGGAGTATTTTTGGGCAAGGAACTGAACATTTTGGGAAGCATTTGGAAATTACTTTGGGTGAGGAATTGGAAATTTTGGGGAAGATGTGGGGAGGAAGAGTTTTTTGGGTGAGGAAATGGATATTTTGAGGAAGATTTGGGGAGGAAGAGTTTTTTGGTAAATATTTAGGGAGGAAGAGTTTTTTGGGTGAGGAAATTGATATATTGGGGAAGATTTGGGGAGGAAGAGTTTTTTTGGTGAGGAATTGGAAATTTTGGGGAAGATTTGGGGAGGAAGTTTTTTGGGTGAGGAAATTGATATTTTGAGGAAGATTTGGGGAGGAAGAGTTTTTTGGGTGAGGAAATGGATATTTTGGGGAAGATTTGGGGAGGAAGAGTTTTTTGGGTAAGGAATTGGAAATTTTGGGGAAGATTTGGGGAAGAAGAGTTTTTTGGGCGAGGAAATGGATATTTTGGGGAAGATTTGGGTAGGAAGAGTTTTTTGTGTGAGGAATTGGATATTTTGAGGAAGAGTTTTTTTGTGTGAGGAATTGGATATTTTGAGGAAGAGTTTTTTGGGTGAGGATATGGATATTTTGGGGAAAATTTGGAAATTTGCTGGGGTGAGGATTTGGAAAATCTTGAGGAAAATTCGGAAATTTGTTTGGGTTAAGAATTGTAAATTTTTTAGAAGGTTTGCAAAAAATAGTTGGGTGAGGAATTGGAAATTGAGGAAGATCCAGAATTTTTGTTGGGTGAAAAATTGAAAATTCTGCTGGGTGAGGAATTTGAAAATTTACGCAAAACCCTGAAATTTATGGACGAGGAATAATTTAAAATATTTGTAGGAAGTGTGAGTACATTTTTGGGCGAAAGTTTGATAATTTTCGAAATTTTCACAGACGAATTTGAAATAACATATTATAAAAATAAAAAGAACCAAAATAATGAATTAAAATAATTATATAATTATCCATAACAAATATTAAATACATAATGGACAAAAAATAAGCCCAGAAACAATAAAGTAAAAGTAAAAAGTCGAGTTCCATTCCAAGTTTTAAAAGAAAAAAAACTTGTAAAAATTAAAAAATAAGATCTCATTTTCTGGGTATTTTTCACACATCGTCCTAAAACGTTTAATTTCTCGCATCGATTCGCAACGGCTGTCAAAAAGCGTAGAAATTTAAAAATGTTGTTATTAAAATGCATCACGTATCACCTAGATCTCTATGGCTAGTTACAAGTCAATCGTAACAGATATTAAACTTTATTTTCCACCACCAAATCTAATTTCCACTTGTGAGTGAACATGCACATCTTAACATGTACCATATCACTTCCTGCATTCTTAAACAAATTACCAAACAAATTGAATTATACCATACTTGCGGCAACAAATGTTTCGTGAAATAGCATTACTGCTCCCAAAGATGCTCAGTTTTATCCCAAAAAAATGAAATTTCTCTATAAAAGAATAGTAACTTGTGCGATGTATTCGGAAAGTTTTATGTAATACATGTATTTGTAAATATGCTTTTCAAATTTTAAAATAGTAATAATTAGTCATGTTATAAAATTGATTAAAAAAAGGCTCTTTCCAAAACGAAGAATGGATTGAAAAAAAGGTTATTTTACGATGATTTACTGAAAAATGACTATCTTCACAACAGTTTATTTTAAAAAAGTTATTAAAGAAAAATTTATTGGAAAAAGTTTGTTTTAAAAACCATTAGTGAAAAAAGGTTATTTTAAAAAACATTTTTGAAATAAAGGGTTCTTTTACAAACATTTATTGAGAAAAAAGGGGTTTTTACAAACATTTATTGGAAAAAGGGGCTTTTCACAAACATTTATTGAAAAAGGGTTTTTTTACAAACATTTATTGAAAAAAAGGGGCTTTTTACAAACATTTATTGAAAAAAAGGGATCTTTTACAGACGTTTACTGAAAAAAGGGTTATTTTAAATACTTTAATGAAAAAAAGATTATTTTGCAAACATTTATTGAAAAACGTTTATCGAAAAGATTTTTTTAGAAAAATTCATTAAACAATACTATATTTTGCAAAAAGAATTGATGATTGATTTTTAAAAAAAAAAATTACTAGAAAAACGTTTTTTTTATATAAAGAAGATTTCACAAAAGTTTATTTTAAAAAAAAATTATTTCACAAAAGTGTATTGAAAAATAAAGCTTATTTCACAAAAGTTTATTGAAAAAAAAATTCTTTTTTAAAATTTTATTCAAAAATAAAGGTTTTTTTCAAAAGTATATAAAAACATTGAACAAGAAAACATTAAATAATAATCCAGTTTTTAAAAAAATTCTTAAAACATTCATTACGTTTACATTTAAGAGTAATCAGACCTGTTCTAACGAATTTAAGAAAACCCTCAATTTAATGAAAAACAAACTGAAAAATTCTCCATTAAATGTTTACCATAACGCATCATAGATGGCGCGGTAAATCAGTCCCATTAAAATGAGCCAAGAGTTCAAAACCAGCTACTGACCAACCAACAAAAGCAACCTACTGCAGAGTCCAGTTGTAAAGAAAATCTAGGAAGCATAATTAGTTTTTCATATCATTAAATTTTAAACAAATAGAAGTTGATTTTCCCCCAACGCCTTTTGTTAACGCGGTTTAAGAAGTCATCCGAATAAACAAAGAAAAGTAATTCAATTCCAGCCAAGACTCCAAAGATGGCGGACTAGTAATGCATTCGAGGCGTTGAAAGGGAGCGCCTCGAGAGCGCTCATTGTTTCGCTTGACGTTTAATTACGCGTGAAATTAATGCCCGTTTGCCCTCTCGGAGGAACATTGCCCAAAATTAGTAGAAAACTATTTGCACGACTTCTGTGACCAATTTTATAGCTACCAGAAAACTGGTTAGGATGAGGGCAACTTTTAAGCCACTGAATTCCTCCATCATTCAGCCCTAACCAGCTAAATAAACTCAAAATGCATTTCCAAATGCATTTAACTAACTAAAAATGCATTTCGAAGTGCATTTCACTAACTTGACATGCATTTTGAAGTGCATTTCAATGACTCAACATGCATTTTGAAGTGCATTTCAATGACTCAAAATGCATTTCCAAGTGCATTTCAATGACTCAAAATGTATTTCCAAGTGCATTTCAATGACTCAAAATGCATTTCCAAGTGCATTTCAATGACTCAAAATGCATTTCCAAGTGCATTTCAATGACTCAGAAATAACTCAAAAATGCATTTCGAAGTTCATTTCAATAAATCGAAATATGCATTTCGAAGTGCATTTCAATAACTCAAAAATACATTCGAAGCGCATTTCACTAACTCAACATGCATTTCAAATGACACTTCAGTAACTCAAAACCCATTTCGAAGTGCATTCCATTAACTCAACATTCATTTCGAAGTGCATTTCAATAACTCAAAAATAACTCAAAAATGCCATTTCGAAGTGCATTTCAATAACTCGGAAATAACTCAAAAATGCATTTCGAAGTGCATTTCAATAACTCAGAAATAACTCAAAATTGCATTTCGAAGTGCATTTCAATATCTAAAAAATGCATTTTGAACCGCATTTAATGACAAAATATATCTTAAGAATACCAAATTTATTACAATCTATACACATTTTTTTCAAATGTATTTTTTTAATATATCTCATTTCAATGTTAGATTACATGCCACCTGAAGTAGTTTCCGAAATACAGTTGAACCTTCTAAGTTGACCACTCCATATGTTGACCACCTCCGTATGTTGACCAAATTTTCATACACTCGTTGGTCACCATGCATGTTAATTTATGGGAGATGGACCTCTATATGTTGACCACCTCCCTATGTTGACCATTTAGTTTCCGCCCTTGGGTGATCAACTTACGCAGGTTCTACTGTACTGCCAAAATGGCGACGAAAGCCCTCGCGTAGCCTACTAACTAACACGTGGCAATAAATCGTGCCAATTTAACATGATTAATTTAGCAAATTTGCTGACCCCTCACTCAAAAAAAATTAATTCAGCCCAAATAGAAAAAAAAAAAGAAATCACGTTTTAACCCCTTCCCCTTTTTTTAATATTTATTTGGGACAAGTTTGGAAGAAGGAATAAGAGGAGGGCTTCTTGGCCCAAATGTTTCAAAAATTACCCTCTTCAACCAGCTAGTGAGCAGGGTCTCAAACTTATTTTGGATGCGCACCCCCACCGCAAATCACATATCGTATCATTGTCATTTTTTTTAATATATTTATGATTATTATTATTATGATTATTAGGATAATTACGAGGCAGAAAAACGAATATATTTGAAAAATTTTGCAGCATGGCGGCCCTGCCCTCCTTAATTTAATTTGCGTATACTAGAGTCTAAATTTACGAGTACGGTACTCAAATTTTTTGGGGAAAGTAGGACAACCCCTCAATTGACCCATCGAGGGCTTAATTGATTGATATTTGCGTAGGATTAATTCAATGCCT
>JAQGBX010004467.1:0-15318 GCA_034698745.1 Megaphyllum sjaelandicum | reverse complement strand
CTGCGCATGCTCAGATGAGCGGTCACGTGACTATATGGTTACGGTATTCAAATACCGTATTCCCAAAAATTCCCTAACATTGGATTAGACTAAAACCATAATAATATTTTCGTTTTAATAATGTTTAGATACAGGACTGATTGTTCGACGCTGTGCAACTAGGTTCGAACTAAATAACCAAGCTGCATGCAATTGGGGAAATGACGAAATTGGCCGCTATGGAGAACAGTGTTTTTGCAGCAGTGAGATGTGCAACGGCGCTTCGACTCTTCACTTAGTAGGAATTTTGGCTCTCCTTCCGGTTGCTCTTATCAAATACTTTGGACTCATCTAAATCAAAAATGTCGTGTGCGTCTGCAGATACGTATTCATGAATGTAATCATTTTATAAGCATTGTATTTTGTAAATGTTTAAGTTTTTTGTCATTTTCTGGACACTATATAAATAATTCATAGTAAGACTTTGTAGATGAATTCATTCCATAAATTTTCTAAAATGATCGCACTCTTAATTGCTACCTCAAACTAGTTTTAAAATTCGAAAAACACAGACCCGAGTGGATCACGGTAAGTCTAATGAGCTATTTTTATTTAAAATAACTTGAAATACCACCAAAATTGTTTCAGTAAGTTAACGTCTCGTTAGGATGTAACTTACTGTATTGCAACAATTTTCGTTCATTAAATTTGTAGTCATGCATCACACATCGTATTATTAAAACTTTTATATCGTACGTTGACGTATTTCGTTATGCGCTTAAAAAAGTTACTAAACTTGCTACTACACATTTTAGGAACATTTTTTCTAAAATCTCGAAAATATAATAACATTTAAACGTACAGTTATAAGAATGGTTATTAGAACATTTAGAAGTGGTCGGGTGATAAATGATTCCCAAGTATCCTGAATAGTTTGCTATCATAACATCATTGCTGATTATAATTGCATATCATATACTGATTTTATACAGATATATATGTACATGTATGTAGATAGAACTACATATTTCTTATTTTTATAACCATGCATTGTCAACAGAATGAATGTTACTTTTCTATTAGAATAAAGCACAACTTATGAAACGGATGAATAGTTTAGATGTTTATTCTAAAACTCACGAAAACTTGCTGAATTTAGCATCAAAATGTCTTTTATGAAATCAATCTTTAAAGAGCCAGATCTAAATAATATAAATTTCGATAAACAAATCTTTCAGAAAGTCATAGGTTGAAAAGAACTTGCATTTGTATTCTCGAAACTGAGTCAGCTCATCTGGCAAGCCCTGTTTTTAATTAGAGTGAAACTGTTAATTGGTGTTTTCACATACGCTGAAAACATTCAAGATTACTTGGCAGGAAGCTCCAATCGGAACTTGCTGAATACGTCATTTAAAAATTAATTGGAAATTCTGAAATGAATTTCACAATCAATTTTAAAACCAATGGTGGAATGTTTTTTTTAAATTTATTTGACAATTTTGTATTGCGAAATAAAAAATCCCAATAAAATTTAAAAATTTCAATGAAATACCTAACATACAAACTTATGAATTAATTGCTGTATTGATGACCATGTGAATCATCCTATTCTTATTCACACAACTGGATTTTAACATATTATAACATTTTAATATTTAACCGAAATTCATTGTTTCATCTTGAATAAGTTTTCAGTGGATCAAGCAAAGTTTTTCAATTATTTTTCAAGCAGATATCGTACTACATTCTGTACACTTTTTTTTTATTAAAATGCAAACTTTGAACTGTATCGTGCTGTACAGTTCAAACTCTATTTACAATGTAACATCGCATGATCAAGATCAAGCACCTCGATCTCTAAAAAAAACCTTTTAAACTCCTTGCAGTGAATGTGCCTGCATGTCCATGCCTTGACCAGAAGATGGCAAATAGGGAGACGGGAATGACTTAATAAAAAGTTTAAAGACATTGATGATTTCATGCAGCCATGCTGCAATTTTCAAGATTGCTTAGCAGGATGTAAAATTGTCAATGTTCTGACAGTATCAATTAGTTACATGTAAGAATCAAGAAACACTATCCAGAACGGATAGTGTGATGAACATTTTTGTTGATATTAACTATCCAGAACGTTATAAGCGAACGGCGCCAGTTGTTCATTGGCTAGCTACATTAGGTCACAAGGTGGATTTGGAAAATTCCTATCAAACCAAATTGCGTATCAATCCAACTACCAGATGTGTTAATACCAGGCAGTTGTGCACAAGTGAACAAGTCGAGCCTCTCTGACAATTGCAAACATGAAAAGGATACAAGCTGGAACGTTTCTGGTCATGACGTGGCTATTCTGTTTGGTAATCGACAATGGTATGTGCTTTTGCCATTAAGTAGAGTTAGAATCCCCGAGAAAACTCAAAAGTCACATGTGTGGCTATAGAATCGGAGATAAACTGCTGGAGCATAACGATTACGGACAATAGATGACGTCATCAGTAATTTTAAGTTAGCATACCAATAGTGAAAAGCAATATATAAGTTTCCAGAATAACATTATGTGAAATGGAACAAATTGAAAATTTCAAGATCCCAAATTTCCAATTCGGACTGACAGCTTCTTGTGAAACTCCTGATATTGTTGGTCATTTGCAGCATTGGGAATTATACTGCTAATTGTCAAGCAAATTTTCGAAGTAGGTCATTTTCTGAAAATTTCCAGTTATCCGAAATTGATCATGATGACGTACACACGATGATGAGGTATACAAAATTAATTGCTGTATTCGTGGCCATATGTGACTCACCTCATCTTTATTCACTAATAATTATCCCAAATAAAGTCACAATTAACGACCTTTTTATAAATTTGTTCCAATTCGATATTGTCATTAATGTGGCTATAGACTCTAATTAATTTGGATAGGTTTCAAATTGAACAGAAAACGGCATGGATTTCAACATTTTTGTGAATATCCTGGATTAACAATTGGATATCCTATAATCTTAAGAAATTTCATAATTTTTTCACGCAAAGTTAAACCAGATTCTGATAATACTGAGCAGCTGACAGAAAGGTTTCTTGAAACAAATCAACTTTTTAGTTTTATATTGGTCTTGCATTAGCCTCAACTATAATATATTCACCCAAAAATGAGGAAGCAGAACTCTTTCAAGTTTTTGTAAACACTCGTTTCGTACGTTTTTTGTATGAATAAATTATCACGTTACAAAATAGGCTCAGCCATCCAATGCTGGGATTGTCGGTCTGACAAGGAACCCGAATGTGGCGACCCATTCAACCACACCATATATCCTCTGTACGATTGTTCGATACTGCCAGGCTCTGCAAAGGGCCAACCACAGCCCAACCGATGCAAAATAGTTAAACAAGGTAGGTCAAGATCTGAAACTTTCTCAAAAATTTCAAAATCGAACCAGTGAAGTTTTGTATTACAGAATTAGTCACATGACAACCAATTATGATTTGCCCACGTACAATGACGTACTGTTGTGAAAAAGTCGATTACATATGTATGTGAGTCATCATCATTTAGCAGTTGTTAATTGTCCTGAAACGATTCGTGGAAGAAATTGTAAACACACGTATACGTGTGGCGCTAGTGCATGCCAGCTGCTCCCAGAAATTTCATATTCAATTTCCCTTACTTTTTCAGGTTTTTAAACAAATTTCCCTGACCAACGACAATGCCAAAATTGAAATTTGCTAACGTTATTCACGATTTAAAAAAATCGACACATATATTCAAAAAATTTCAAAATTTAACATGTGAAAATTTTTGAAAATTTTATAAAATTAGCAAGAGGACATTTTTTCAGATTCATATTCGAAAGTTGAGAGTTTTGCAAATTCGTAAATGGAAAAGGCTGAAAATTGTTAAAATTTGTACTTAGAAAAAGTTAAGAAACTGTTAAAAATTTTGCAAATTTGTGCTCGGAAAAAGTTGGAAAAACTTTCAATTTCCTGGGAAAAAACACAGGACTATATTCAAAAAATTTCAAAATTAACATGTGAAAATGTTAAAAATTTTATAAAATTAGCAAGAGGAAATTTTTCAGATTCATATTCGAAAGTTGAGAGTTTTTCAAATTCGTAGGCCTACTCGGAAAAGGCTGAAAATTGTTAAAATTTGTATACTTTGAAAAAGTTAAGAAACTGTTGAAAATTTTGCAAATTTGTGCTCGGAAAAAGTTGGAAATTTTGCAAATTTGTGCTTGGAAAACGTGGGACATTTTGCGAATTTGTTCTCGTAAAATGTTAAAGTTTTTGCAAATTTAATGTCCTTGGAAACTGTTGAAATATTTTCTACTCGAAAGCAGTTGGAAATTTTGCCAATTTGTATTTCAAAAAGTGTGAACAATTTGCAAATTTGTCCTCGGAAACTATTGATAACTTATTAAATTTCTACTTGAGAACAGTTGGAAATCTTGCCAGTTTTTATTTAGAAAATTTTGAAAAATTTTCAAATTTTAACTCGGAAATTGTGGAACATTTTTCAAATTTGTACTCGAAAACTGCTGAAAATTTTGCAAATTCGTACTGGGAAAAATTTAAAAAAGTTTGTAAACCACGTACTGTAGATCGAAGGTGATTTTGGAAATCCTTTTGGATGGTAACAACATTAATACGTTGAATTTGCCTGATTTTTAAAAAATAAGTCATTCTTCCCTGACTTAATTTCCAGACATTTTCAAGTTCCCTGATATTTTCAGGTATGGGGCAACCCTGTGCTGTATATTTTTTGGGTTAAAGATGCCGACCTTGTGTAACAAGACATTGCCAAGGACATCACCGATGTATCCTCTGGCAGAAACAACCAGCATAACATTTTATTAAAATGCAAACTTTGATTTTTTTGTATCAATAGATGACGGCTTAATAGTGCGCAGTTGCACCACGCCATCGGAAATCAACGTGCCCACAAATTGCACTAAAGTGAAAAACGATAAAGACGTTTTTATTGAGACGTGCTACTGCGATGCAGATGGGTGCAATTCTTTCGAAGTTGGTAGTAAAAGCTCTGGCATTTCTACGGTTCCCTTCGTAGGAGTTGTTACTTTTCTGCTTTTTGCAGTTATGACATATACGATTCAGTAAAGGTCGCCCATACATGAATGACGTGGCAGGGATTTCAATTTTTTCCAACAACATGTGCACGTGATTTATCTATTTAACATCGAGTCATCAAAAATAAACTCCTCCTGAAAAGCCCTTTTTTGGACTCCAGTGCAGATTTCTGACCTGCCATCTACTGTACATGTATGTCCTTCATGACCAGAAGATGGCATTATTTTGTAGAGTTAATATGGAAATAAGAAGTAAACATTAAATAACTGAGTTTGTATATCGTTCAACTTTTTTTAAATAAATAATTAAGTTTGAAGACAATGTGGATACAGGACTACGTCTTGACTGTAGTGTCCATACAACAGATGGCGTGGGCTCAGGTTTAATATCACCGGGACAGAAATCAATTACTGAACTATCATATCACACTTTCTTGATTCTCTGAATGACATGGGTATGCGAGAGTTACCATGGTAACCTCTGTTGAAATTAGGTTAGGACAGTCAGCAAATGTCCAAGTTCAATAGTATCCTAGAGATATGCAAATTATTCTGCTTCCCATAAATTGATAATTCCCTAATTGCTTAGGCTTGTTTTGCAATGTTAAAAGTTGTGAAATTTAAAATACTATAAAATATAGTAAAACGTTTTTTTGTGCACAATTTAATTAAAAGAAACTTTATTTGTTGCATTCATGTTCTGTGTAAATTACTAAATCTGCATACGGTATATAAAATAGAAAACGCGTCCATTTTGTGTGTGGCTGGCTGGCTGACTGGCTGCGTTTTTCGGGGAGGAGGGGCATTCGAAAAAGACGTTTTCAGGTTGCGCTTCGAATTGCCCCTGATGAAAAATCGCGTTCTATGAGAAATTGACCCTCTGGGTAATCCCCAGGGCCATAAATCTTTCCAACCCTTTTCCCCAGGGCAATAAAACTCAAAATATTTCCCCCCGGTCAACGCCGGGTTTTTCCGCTAGTGATTTATATGTTTTAATTATGTCTACATGTACCCTGTCACAGTTTAAAATTGCAAATTCATCGAGCAAATTCAGCATATTCATATTGGCATTTCAATGTCCAAAATCATGTTCAATTGTATCACAGTTATACAGACGTGAAGTCACGTGTGCAAAAGGAATGCATTAATCGGTTTAAAAACAGTGATAACCTTGGGTGGATTTTCAAAATCAACTTGCGGATCGATTTTATACACGTGACTGCACAATTGCCGATAGTGTTATTCTTAAAGCTTCCGCCTGAGTACCCCTAATGTGACTGTCAATCGTTTATTTTGTGAAAAATCATGAAAATGCCATTAGTTTTGCTGATTCTTGCATCAAACTGTCTCGAACTATCGAAACTCGAGTCAGCTCATCTGGCAAACCCTGAATTTGGTGCTAAACTTCTAATTGGTGTCTTAATTGCCCTGTAGCACATGCTTCAGCAATCAAGGTCACTTGGCACGCAGTTGTCAAATTGCAATGCTGTGACCATAATGCAATAGCAATATACTGTAAATATGGTACTTAAAATTGGAATATGATCAGGAATGTATACATGTCGCAATTACAGGTACGAACTTTTGATATTTGCATATATACTGTACATGTACAGTAATGTTTGAATTGAAAGTGTCTGTATGAAAAGGCCACAGGAAACGCTCCAATATCGCGGCATGCAAGTACCTTTAATTTCTAAACGGCTATTATGAACATGGCTGGAGGTCATCTTTGAAGGTTTTTACGTAATCCTCATTTTTCCATTCCCTCCCAAACCCAAACGATAACAGCGCCAGTTGTTCATTGGTTGAGTGGTCACCAGGTGCAATAGGAGAACGCCTACCAATCCAACCATACCAGAACCGGCTCTGTTTATACGACGCATCGGCACACCAGTGAACAGGCGGCTTTCTCTGACAATTGCAAACATGGGACGGATACAGTATGGAACCTTTCTGGCCATCGTTTGGCTGTTCTGTTTAGTCATCGACAATGGTAAGTAACGTTTGAGAAATGTTCGTTAGAGTATACCTGGGGAAATTGAAAAGTCCCAGCATCGATAAATCATAAAATCGGAAGAAAAAAAAAACAACTATGCCGAAATTTAAAGATCATGCATGGTCAATATGGCGTCATCAATAATTCAAGGCCAGCATACCAAGTGGGCAGGTGATGCACATTCCGGAATGAAATTAGAATTGGTCAGCCTTGGCTGTTTTCACGCATGTGGGAGATTAACATGTAAAGGATAGTTTCAGATATTAGAGAAATCTTTACGTGTACACTGTACGTCATATCTAAGATGTTTATTTTGGGTGCATGGAACAGGTGGTTGATGACAACCATTATGGACCTTATGCAGATTTCGTCAATCGTCAGCATGCTCAAACTGTATAATGTGCCATTTCATTAATTCCATTGATGAAAATTGCCCTGAGACAGTACCGAGGCACGTTCTTAAAGTTGTTAGTTTGATGAAAAGATCACGTGATGTAATTCAACACGAGATTGCTTTGGGATGTCAAAATTTCAGTTTTGAGTGCTATACACTGAAGCTGAACTACGCCAGTAAAATGCCATTGAGAATGTTATTACAATCAGACTGCAAGAACCAAACTAGCCATCAGCTAAGCACAATAAATTTGCGTCATATCTTCACAAGTGCCACGTGAAAGTTAGTGGTTGTATGCAAAGTCCTTGATGATTTGAGGTCTCCAAAAATGCAAATATACTGTAATGCAAACTTGTATAGGCCTATACTGCAGATACTTTGCGAATCGCATTTTGGCAGTAATGAAGTCACGTTTGCAAATTAAACGCACTAATTGGTTTATTAAATCCTTCAAGGTTAACCTGTTTTCAAACAATTAACGCATTCCTTTACACATGTGACTTAATGACTTCCAAAGTGCAATTGGCATGGCTTCTGTATGACGACTCGTATATTTTATGGTCAGCCCAGCTGATATTACTTGTAGACATGCAATTCAAAATTTTGGATAATGATAAGGTAGAGAAATGAATTGATGCATTTATGGTGCAAAACTATGAAAACTCGTACATGTACTGTATATAATATAGTCAGCCTAGCTGATATTACCTGAAGACATGCAATCCAAATTTCTGGATATTAATGATAAGGTACAAAAATGAATTGCTGCATTCATGGTTATGTGAATCATCTCAGCCTTAATTCACAAAACAAATTTAATGTATTTAATTTAAACTGTCTTCTTTACTAATTTGTTCATAATAATGAAAATTTAATGAATTGCCATTGGAAAGAAAAAGTATCTCAAAATTTCTGTGAATATCGATCCGAGGAAGTAATAACGGTGACAACCTCCCAAATTCATAGTTTCTCCAAACAAGGTTTCTTACACTAGTTTCTTCAATTTTAACTGCAACTTAGTGTAATTCTGAACAAGAACAGGACAAGTTTTTGGGGTCACTTCAAGGTCTCATTGCAAAGTTTTTACCCTATATATAAGATATAAACGGATCGATGCAGTTCTCATTTTAAATTGTTGTACAATATTCGTGCCAAATCTTTGTCCTCGAAATGCTCACGTTTTTGTATGAATTATCTCGTTTATAAAACCTAGGCTCGGCCATCAGATGCTGGGATTGTCGCTCAAACATAAACCCCAAATGTGGCGACCCATTCGACAACCGCACCTTTGACAAACCAGTCGAATGTCTTGCACGGCAAGACCCGGCACAGACCAACAGATGCAAAATAATGAAACACGGTAAGTCTAAATACCCTAAACTTTCTCGAAGTTTATCCCAAATCGTGCCAAAATACCTGATGTTCCTTGCATTAGTCTCGCACCATGCAACCATTCACCCACGCAAAGTTGTGCAAAACTTTCAATACGTGAGTCATCTCTTGTTCAGCAGTTGGCCTCCATCAAACCTGCGCTAATTGTTCTGAAATAATTCGAGGAGGAACTTGTATAAGCACGTTGTTTGCATGACGTGTGTGTGATGCTAGTGCCAGCTGCTGCGAGGCTCGCAGATATTGCGTTACTAATGGTGCTGACCTTGTGCCAACAGACATTGTCAAGGATTTCACCGGTGCATCCTCTGGCTGAAATACAATCGTATTATATTAAAATGCTAACTTTCGATTTTTTTTATGTTTATAGATAATGGCACAATAGTTCGCAGTTGCGGCACGCAATCTGATATCGACATGCCCACAAATTGCACCAGAGTGAAAAACGAGAAGGGACTTTCGTACGATCAGTGTTTCTGCGATACAGACGGATGCAATACTTTCGCAGCTTATACTAACTCTGGATTTGCCACAGTTCCCATCTTTGGAGTTGTAACTTGTCTGTTTTTTGCACTTATGACTTACACAATTCAATAGAAATCGCTCATAAGAACGTGACAGGGATTAACATTTTTTTCACCATGATCATGTACACTTCATATTCTGTTAAATAAACGAAAACTGATGAAATTGGGAGAGAAATGGTCCACTTGTCTTTGAATGCTTGTATACAGCACAACCTATTAAAAGTGATCACCAAAAAAAATTCAATGTTGGTCACTGCATTACATACAGTATACATGTATGTATTGCCTTATTACATATTTTGGTTGTTTTTTTAAAGAAAAAATTATCAAAGTCTTCCTTAATTGTTTTGAATGCTTTTTGCTTCTTATGATCATGTTTTCAGTGATTGTGAATAACATTATTGGCTGAATTACTTGAGAATCACTGGGGTTAAAGCAGGATGTAAGGTGACTCATCTGTTATCTGGTCACTTTATAAGGTACATTGGCATTGCAAAAATTGCAAAAAAGACAACACACACTGATCACTGTACAGAGAATTATTATGAAGGAAATGTACATTGGAAAAAATAAAACACTAAAAAGTGGTCAACAAACAGGTGGTCACTCTTCCAGGTTATACTGTATTTTCTTTGCTAAAACATAAAATAACTACCAAAACATCAGTTTTAAACGTGTCAAGGGTGTCTCAGTCGAATTTATTATAGCAGTTACTGACGCAGGTGTTCTGAACTTCTTGTTTTCAAAGTTTTTCAACACATGTTTGCTTGATAAGGTAACCTTGGTAAGGTTATGAATGGCACAAATAAGCTCGGTGTGCTGGAACTAGACAGTGTTAGAATAAAAAGTTTGTGGAAACTGCTCTTTGTGACAAAACAAATACCGTGGAATAAATCTGTATTTTGTTTTACTTTCAATTTCGAACACTTGTTGTTCCTAAACTTGAGCTCCAAAAGCCATCAATAAACAAAGTAGGCTAAATATACTGTATATCTGTTATGAACCGTTTACCATTATTAAGTTTCATCACATGTGGCAAATCCGCGAAGATCATTTTATGACAATGTAAATTAGGCAATTAAAGGTAAACATGTTGCAATATATAACTTACTTGGTACAGTAAAATTCAAACAGGCAAACATAATCACAGATGCAAATTTATACAGTATATGATTACCTGTTTTGTGTCCTGTCTGCACTTTTAGAAACTGGTCGCACCTAGTCTTCAACAACCTCCTCGTAAGCACTTTTGTGTTGCAATCAAACACCGCATATTCACGAGCACTTCTACACAAAACTATGAAAATCACAATACATTTTCGAACACTTTCTTCGTTTTAAAACATTTTCAAACAGAATAGAACAAAAGCGGCAGCTGATGATCGCCGCAACACTAGCGCCATCTTTTGACAACAAGATGAACCACAAACGTAATAACATTGCAAAGGTTGCACAATAGGGTACTCTTACAGAAATTTACGAATCATACTTTGGCAGCTGTGAAGTCACGTGTGCAAAATATATAAATATATATATTTTTTAAACCAATTAATGCATTTCTTTTGCACACGTGACTTCACGACTGCCACGATTCGTTACGCTTGTCAGAGTTCTTTTTCTATAGTTATTAATTATTTCAACATATTACTGATTAGAAAAATATGGTTCCAGAATTCATTTAAAAACGTCAAAAATTTAATTACCATTTAGATTCTGTTGCATCATTGTTCATAGATATTAGGAATCTGAAACATTACATTTTAAAATGATTTTAAGTTAATTAAAGGTCTAATTTCTCGTGTTGAAAAACACCATACACCTGTAGTTCCTCCAACACCCCATCATTTCAACTAGCAAATTTTACCGTAAATTTAAAATCCTCAAATCCTAGACTTTTCTCTGCATTATCCACAGAAACCAAAAAAAAAAAAATCCCATGCCTGAAACAATCTTAGGGGGAAAACACTTTTATAATTAAAAAAAAAAATAGAAAACAAAAAATGAAGAGTGTGGTAGAATATGGCTATTAAAAATTAGTTAAAAATGTGAATTAAATACAGTATCTGAAAAAAAGAAATAATTTTAAGAGTGAGTCAAAGACTTTATAAAGACAACATAGAAATATATGGAAATGGTTCCAATTAACAAATACTTCAGCGTAAAAGATGCTGCAAGATTTCTACAATGATCCTGGAACCATTAATTTTATTTACGTTCAGTGATTCTGGAACGATTAATTTGATTACGCGCAGCACAGAAATACATTATTGTAATTTTTAACGCGGACTTCTACATCATCTGACTAAATCTAAATACAGTAAATATGCTTCCACAATATCAAGCATTTCGCATTTTTTTTCGTATTGCCTAGTTAATTTCTACGAATTGTATTGCAGATTTTAGTCACTTGAAATTAGGGGAAAATTATACAACCGGAAACCAATTTAAGTGGAAACGCTTTGTTCATTTCCTGATTTCTTTACCAGCGTATGTCGTGATCTAATCCAGAAACCTTATTGCGAAACACTTCAATCATCAGGCACTTGTTTGAACTCAAATCCCATTTTTTAATTCGTCTAGATGCCAAATAAATAATTGGCTAATCGATACAACGTTTGAAACTAAATGATCAACTTCCTATCATGATTAGTGTGAGAAATCAAAGTTACTAGGATGTCAGTCCTGGCAAAATTTTACTTGAATAATCAAGCCAGCACATTGCACAACCATTGGGAACGGGTTAAAATATTGACGATAAGCGATATGTTACGTTTAAAACTTAATAAATTTAACTATAAAAATATGGTCTTCTATTTGAAAACAGCATAATTCACTATTTCTTTTACTTTACAACTTCTTGTTAGCACCCTAAAAATAAATTTGTGCCTAAGTTGTGCCCATTTTCAGCGAGGAGACCAGGACACCCATCTTTTCAGCCAGCTTCCTATAGAAATCATACTGAAGGGCATAATGTGATTAAAACATGTTTCCATAGATAGATATTTACATTTCTGCGAACGTGTAGTGCTAGTCAAGAGTTAATTATTGCCACATTTGGAAACTTACAATTTATTACAAAAATGGCGACGTTATGCATTTAACGAGGAAGGTAATAAATGCTGCTGTAAGGAGATGATGATGAATGGGCGAAGAAATTATTGGTGCGTGGTTACATCGGTCATCCTTGCATATGCAAATTTTTCCCTTGTAATACTCTGTGGCTCCCAAATAGCAATCTCGGTTCTTGTGTTCCTCCCAGGCGCAATAGCGAATAACACGATGAACGCCATTTACTGCAAAGAAAATTTTAAGAAAATGAAGTGCATGTTTGGATAACAAAAAAAAATGTACATTTTGTGAAAAGTATACTGCAAACTGTATAATCTGCGCATGCGCGATCGTTTTAAAAATCCGCCAGTTGAGAGGTTACAGCATTTTATTGGTGCTTTCAGAGTTTATAAATCTCCGAGTTTACATGGCGCACCAATGTAAAGAAAAAAAGAAGCATGTGGTGCTATAATAGTTTTGAAATCCCTAATTTAGCCCTGAGTTGTAAATGAAGTTATCAACTAATTAGGCTAAATAGTGGCTACAGCGATTTGGTTGCTCATTGACGCACCCTAGCTCAGACAGACTTTTTTTTGCAGTAGAAGTCACGTGTGCCAAAACAAGCTAATTTTTTGTTGTTGTAAATCACTCAAGGTTATTGCTGTTTTTAGACCAATTAATGTATTCCTTTCTTAATCCGCAACATCATGCGTGTACATGACATCTGCTTTTCCTCTCAGGTTTCAAAATCCCTCACATTTCCTAGAGTATGTTTCAAAAAATATGTCGATGTCAGGATACAAGCGAATCTAAAAATATACTAGTTCTAAGTACCCTGAGATGGTCCAATTTTGGCGCGCTTTTTTGAAATGTAATTGAAAATGAACTCAGAATGTTAAAGAATGTTTGAAACTGAGACGAAGTGCGGATGCCTCGTTTGTTTCTTTTGAGAAAAGAAACTGCTCGAAAAATATGGGATTATGTGCCTATTACTTGTATTTTCTGTCATTCCATGTAAAACGTTTAAACATTCTTAACATTGGATCCATGAATTGTTAGTTATATATCAAACATATCAGTTCAATTATTCAAGAAATTCAGTTATTTAAGCAAAATAAGCTATTTGCATTTTTTTTTAAATGATAGGATTGTCTAGACAAGCCATATTTCAAGGGTGAAAATAAATATAGAAATCTTCGATTAAAAAATGTTAATCCTAAAAAACAAACCCTTTCGTTGGAAAACTGAGAGTAAAATTCCACATTAAAAAAAATACCGCAAGCATAATTTACTGTACAGGGTATAATGTGAGTACAGAGCATGCATAATGTTGAGTTACTTCCGAAATTTCTATAGCATTACATGTATGGGTATACCTCTCTGGAGAAGGTCGTTATTTTTGAACAATTCTAGCCATCCTTGTGCATCTTGTGGCTTTTTTTTGGGGCTTTTGTGTCCTTTGGCACATCATGAACTGACCATGCATGTATTTCGATAAATGTTTACAGTCGTGATCTAACGTGGCCTACACTGTACATTGTAAAGCTATGATTAGACCCACCACTTCCCCTATTAAAGTTGTGGTCAGTGACTACAAAGGTCTTTTAGCCCTCCTTTTGCCAGAGGCCAACACTTAACGTCTTTTAGTGAAATGAAGAAACTAGAAAAGCTGTAACTTATCAATTTAAATTGACGAGACTTAATTAACCACGACCATGATCTTTATTTACACTGCCCTTGCACTAGCTGTTGTTGTGCAGAAACACAAAGGAGGCTAGGGAGGCAAATTTACACGTACTTCCACATCACTTTAAGAATGAAGGCCATAATTGTAAATTATAAGTCAAACCTGTCTGTCAGAATTAATCCAAAGTGGGCAACAGAAAACTCAGGTTAGGCAGTGGAAGTCAAGGTAAGCTGGTAAGGGCTGCTAGGAAGGAAATTACAAATTGACACCTCCTACGCATAAAGAATGATAATTTTGTACAATTATATTTTGAATTAAAGAGTATAAATTGTTCTAATTTTAAGTGATATTTTGACTGATTTTATGAGGAGGAGGAGGGGCACTGATGAAATATAACATGTATTTGCTTTAAGATTGGGCAAAATGAAAGGAATGCTCAATAATGGGGCATTGAACCAAGAATTTGGAAAATATGGCTCCAAATGAAAACCTAAGAAAAAAAAGCTCCACCATAAAATGTTACAAGGTCTGCTTTTTTTTTTGGAATAAATTTGACATAAGTGAAAGTAATTGCATTTTTATTTACTGCAATAAACCTGAAAAATTCCGTATTTTCACTTTAATTGCATCCATAAATTGCGATAAAGGTGAGAATTTCGTAATGAAAATTTGCAATATTTATGCAATTTTTTCACCATAACTAAATTGTAAGAAAATATCACATAAGCTGTATAAAAAGTGACGTGAACGTGCATTTATTGTGCAATTTTCTAAAAAAATCACTTTAATTTAATATTGCAAATAAATAGCGTACAAATTTAACTTTTATTGTGTTACTAGCTGTGGCTTAGACTGGTTAAATGGAAAGGAGAAACAGTGTAGCCTACTATCCCTCTATGATACCTCCTTGCATCCCCCCCTCCCATTCCCTCGTATCATCTCTTCCAAGTCCCTATTTCAGGCCCAAACCCCGCCTCTCCGGTATCATCTCTTCCAAATCCCTATTTCAGGCTTCCCCCCCTTCCCCGTATCAACTCTTCCAGGTCCTTATTCTTCTTTCCCCCCCCCCATGTATCATCTCTTCCAAGTCCTCATTTCAGGCATCCCCTTCCCCGGTATCCTCTCTTCCAAGTCCCTATTTCAGGCTTCCCCATCCCCCCCCGGGTATCATCTCTTGCAAGTCCCAATTTCAGCCCCCCCCCCCCATCCCCAT
>JAQGBX010004466.1:0-15319 GCA_034698745.1 Megaphyllum sjaelandicum | reverse complement strand
TTATTGAAAGAAATTATCCCCTGTTTGAGAATTTTGTTGAAAATTGTAGTTTTTTGTAATCAATTTTTGGGGAGAAAGTTGTATGTGTTTGGTAGGTTTAAAAAATGTTCAATCATTTCCAAAATTGTCTCCAAATTAGTTTTTTTCTGAAAAACTCAAAATTTTTACATACCGTAAATACGGAATTAAGCGCCCCGGCGCTTATTTGCAAATTCCGGGGAATTCCCCCGGGGATTATTAAAGGCAGGCGGCTATTGTGGGTCCGGCGCTTGTCTGTTCCTCAACTTTACACCCCCTGTACTATCGCCCATACGGTAACGTAAGTTACCGGATACCGTAGCTACAGTATGTACCATATTACCGGTATATGTATTTACTAGGTTTAAGTGTCTAATAAAAGGAGCATACCTTAAGACATACTTACTTACCTCTGTACATGTGCTCAATCCCCAAATTTAAACTTCGAAAATTACCGTAAACAAAATTGCCTAGTTTAAAATCACATCGGTATTCCAATGCAAGCCTTAAACCAAACAACACATGACACATTTATTTACGACTATTGTCACATGGTGTCCGAGTAATCGGTATGGTAATTAGTCTTGCTTGTAATAGCCGCCGGGGGCGCTTAATGAAGCCCGGCGCTTATTTGAAAATTCCGGGGAACCCCCCGGCGATTATTACAGGCTAGGCGGCTATACTGTAGTTTCGCACAATTTAAATATACGCAGATTTAACCGACTCCGGATTATCGAGTCTACCGTAAACGCATTCTGATAATTATCAAAAATTTTCAGCTTTTTTATGAATATTTTACAATGGAATTCTTTAACGTTTTTAAAAAAAATACAGACTACCGTTATTTCATTACGGATGAAATACTGACCGTTTTAGTTGAAAGCTGTTTCCACTCGTGACGTCATTATAGGTCAATGACAGTGACCGAATAAAAGAGGAAACCTACGGTTCCACAACATTTAAGCCAAGATATTTGCCACACATTAGGACATTAACCTAGATTTTTGTTTTCTTCTCCTTCTTCCGTTTTTGGTACCTTAGGTGATTAATATCCCCCCTACCTGCTTTTTATTACCTGGTTTCTGTAAGTTTTTCTTCCGTATAAAAAGTAAAAAAAAAAACGAAAGTTGCAAAAAAAAAAAAGAAGTTAGTAGAAATGTAGGTAGCATTTGGACATCAAATAATTGAGGGGTTTTGGACTTTTCAGAACAATTCGCTAATGCTCAATTATAAATATAACGAATGTGTAATTGAACTTTAAGTTTTAAAATTCGCACTTTACGAACGTGTCATTATGATAGCAGGATAATAATCTCTTTAACTAATTGCTAGGTTTTAAATGTAATTGTAGCACATCCGGAGCGTGGCCGACTAGGTTGTTAAAACGTTTTTGTTAATTTATTGCTAGATAAACGATAAAGAAATATGCG
The DNA here is from genome assembly GCA_034698745.1 of Megaphyllum sjaelandicum. Lineage (NCBI taxonomy): Eukaryota > Metazoa > Arthropoda > Diplopoda > Julida > Julidae > Megaphyllum > Megaphyllum sjaelandicum. The sequence goes on along the minus strand of JAQGBX010004466.1, from coordinate 13,871 downwards.
ATTTAAAAAAAAAACTAGGAAATTAGATAAATGCTGAAATATTCGAAGAAATGAAATACGTTTTTGTTAAATAATTGAAGAAGCATAAAAGTTTAAAATAATTGAAGAACCTATAAAAGTTTGAAATAATTTAAGGAATAAGAAAATATACGAAGTATTTGGAGATAAAAAGAAAAATTTATGAAATGGCAGAAAATCCTGATTTTTGATGAACGCTTTAAACATGAGCATTATTATGAAATATTTGTAGAAATAGGAAAACATAATCGAGGAATCAACTAAACATTTAAAATATTTCAATTAATAAGAAATTTGCGAGAAAGTTTTAAGAAACACACCCAAAAAAAACCGAAATAACAAAACTTAGAAATAATTGAAGAAATGACAAAAGCTTTGAACTAAGGTAAAAGATAAGAGACATGAGAAAATCTCTGAAATCCTAGAAACTTCTGTAAAAATTAAATAAAATAATGTAAAAATGATAAAATAAACAAAATCTTGTAGAAACAAGGTTTTTGTTGTTGAAATAATACCACATACGTATATAACAAATTAGGGGATTTAAAAATAATAAATAGGATTCATGCAAATAAAAAATCAAGCGGAAGTTTTTACAATATTTTTTTATTTATAAAAAATAACGAGAAAACAAATTCATTAACATTTCCAGCTTTACTGGGTCATTGTGTCTTCTTTCAATTCTTTTTAAATTTGTGTAAAGAAAAGATAAACATTTCATGACTTCAAATAATATTTTTTTTAAAATTGAGCGCAATAATACATGTACATTTTAACGGTTAATTCACCTCGATTTTGTTAATTATTAACAATGCAGGGTGGACCAAAAGTTGTTAATGGAACAAAAACCAACGATGAAACACCCTGTACGTCGCATTTAAATTGAGCATGTGATGGATTCAAAATAAGTTTTGTCATTGTCGATATATGATTTTTATCAGTGTTATAAAACTAACACACGGATTTAAGTTAGTCTGTTCAGGGAAAGATTTTTTTCTATAGCTTTTTTTAAATACGTAATACAGATCCTAATTAAATGGTTAGAATAAAAAGTTCAGAAATACGTTTAGTAGTTTGTGACCAGATAGTTTATGATCAGATAACCTAAACACTAAATATATGCATTTTTAAGTCTAAGTTGGAACAATTTTAAGTAGTAGGCATACAATATGTAAATTTCTCTATATTGATATCCTCGTATACTTCTCCAAATTGATTCTGCATTCCTGAGTTCACGTAATTATAGATAGTTTATAGCATTATTAAAAAAATCATTTGAGATATCAAAGGAAAATTCAACGAACTCATAAAAGTTGAATTTTCCTCTCAAAATACCTTTCTCACCCTTCTATTAACCTAATTAAAGACAAAACGCAAGATCCATGCTGCGATATTTAATGGGTCATTAATTTTAACGACCAATTAGTGAATTTATATTATCTATCTTTAGGCTAATAAGTCGTTAGCCTGATGGGTTGGTCAGTACATAATCAAGTACATTTAACGTCTGATGTTTTAAGTCGTTGTCAACTGACAACACAACATCCTCCCGATTATTTTTGCAACGTTTTTGTCATGTTTTCTCGTGTTATGTCGTATTTTGGCCGGATTATCAGATGCCTAACTGACACATTCTGTAATGTTGTCATCTAACAATTTGATCTCCTACCAATTTTCTTGTTTGTCTCGGACTAGCCATCCAAATGGACACACTTTAAGATGTTGTTAAAGTTAAATGTATTTACCATGTGTTTACCATAAGTTGACATCAAAATCCTTCAGACTGTGCAGTTGTAATCTCTTCGGATTTAGCAAACTTTACGAGACACATTTTCGGTGCTTACTGTATTTGCGACTGGCATCAGACAAGAATCTTTTAGGAATCATTAGTAGCAATGTCCATCAAAGAGCCAAAGTTGGTGCGAGCTCAGCAAGTCCTTACCAAAACCCTCCTCCAGAGTTTCTATTTTATTTTTGGTATATTGTGTTGAGACATCGTCAATGGCACTTCAGGATTTTTAACACTTGAGGACTGTTTCCGGTCACCGTGTTAATCAGTATCCGTATCCTCCACCACCACCTCCTCCATATCCACCGCCTCCTCCTCCGTATCCACCGCCTCCTCCTCCGTATCCACCACCACCTCCTCCGTATCCATCACCTCCTCCATATCCATGGTCATCACCCTTCAACAGCGTACCCAAGAAGCTGGTCAGCAGACCCGACTTGGACAACAGTTTTCGTTGCAAGACGCCGAGTTTCTTGCCCACGTAGAAAGCCTCTCCTTTGGAGGTCTTGGCGCCTCTGACGAAACCCTTGAGAAGGTTGAGACCGTCGTGGATGTTAAATTTAGGAACGTATTCACCGCCGTAGCCACCACCTCCTCCGTAGCCACCGCCTCCTCCGTAGCCACCACCGCCTCCGTAACCACCACCACCCCCGTAACCGCCATACTGCATGTCGTAACTTCCGGATCCGCTTCCAGAACCCAGAAGCACTCCAGTTATTGCTCCAAGACCCAATCCCAAGTGATAACTGAAACAAAAAATAGACAAGCAATTAACTTCATCTGAATTTTAGATTGGTTAACTCAAACTGAGACTTTTCCAACTTCTGGGAAAGTTTGGTTTTTACGTAGTTGGTAATCAAACTTTAAGCAGTTTCCCTAATATGTCATAATTCGTGATTTTTGAACAAGCATTTTCTGAATATTTGAAAAGCATGTCGCTTCCTAAAGTCATCGACAAATGTACAGGTATAGACACTCCGTCAGTATTTCAAATGCATTTGTATGGAAAACTTCGAGTGCCAGCCAGCGATTTTTTGAGAGGGCCTGTTGTGGGCGGACCAGGGGGAATTGCATGCAGCTGCTTAAACCCTCGGTGCGAGGCGATATACGGAAATACTCCTTTAATGTGCAGGTCATCAATGACTTGATTGCCTTGCCAGGACCACTGTTGGACGGCAGTCCCAGCGTTAATGCTTTCAAGCACAGGCGGAATATACATTTATTCACCAACTAATTTCTTCGGCTTCAAGCCCCTGGCTTTGCCTAGTTTTTGTTTATATTATTATTATATCGTTGTATTAACCACCTATTATAGAACCACTCAATACTTCCAGAAGTACAGTAACCTATAGACACGTCTTGAGTTGGTTTAAAAAGACGTTTTGGCATTTTTTTTTCTTACCCAGTTCTCTTCGGGTTAAGGCGATTTCCTCCTCCATATCCTCCGCCTCCTTTTCCGTATCCTCCTCCTCCTCCTCCTCCGTATCCTCCGCCGCCTCCTCCGTAGCCCCCACCGCCTCCTCCGTATCCTCCACCGCCTCCTCCGTATCCTCCACCTCCTCCTCCGTATCCTCCACCTCCTCCTCCGTATCCTCCACCTCCTCCTCCGTATCCTCCACCTCCTCCATATCCTCCTCCACCACCGTAGCCTCCACTGCGCTCTATTTTGTTATGTTCGTGCTCGAAGTAAGCAGGTGGCGCTGATGGCATCGGTGGAGGACTACCGTGCACCGGTTTTCCGTTGACAAATATCACCGGTCCATGGCTTTGCTGTCCATTGACGAAAACCATCGGTGCTCCACCGGCCCTGCTGGCTATCATTGGCCTTCGAGGTCCAAAGGGGCGCCTCTGGATGCGAATTCCATTGTAGCCAGTCTTGTAGCCTGGACCACGGGCCATCATCATACCTCCACCTCCTCCAGAACGTCTGTTCAGAGAGTTCCCGGATGCCGCAGAAGCAATCATGGACATGAGTCCCATGGCCCCTGCTGGAAGGATGGGTCCACCGATTTTTTCAAGAAGTTCTGGAAGGGGTGGTCCTCGCATCACTATGGAAATACCCTTGAACTTCTCCTTCTTTTTCTTGGCCGCTGACATTATAGCGACCAGGCTCACGAAAATGATGAGCGTCGTCTGAAAGAAAATGGGAATTATGTTAAATGTTATTCAGACGAAATCAGACCTATGACATATAAGAAATCAGGGAAGACCTTGCTTTAAGACATCGACTTAGTTGATGTTCATGTTGGAGAATATTTATATGTTCGAGAATTTGACATTGATCATACATTTTGGCGATTAGCCCTCATGATCTACAAGATGTCAGGGAAGACACTGATACTTAAAGAAGTTGACAATGACAATGCCTCCACCATCATGCTCCGACAATCATGCTGTATTCAATAGTTTTATGTTGGACATACTGCAGGTTAAACCCTGTGTGCTAACCTTAAAAATTCACAAATTTTCTAGATAACAAACGTATTATATAAGCTGATAAAATCAATATATCATGATCTACTATGTCTCGATCACTTATGGAAGACATTGACATTGTTCTTTAAAGGTTGACATTCTTGCATAGACCAAATATGTATACGATTATTCTACAAAGTATCGGTGCTATTTACTAAGTATCAATCTAATTTACGATATTGACATTGTAGTTTAGTCTGAAACTCATATACAGTAAAACCTGTTAAGAGTGACCGCCAAAAAATTGCTATGTTGGTCACTGTACGTACACATGCAGGTGGTCACTATAAAAAGAATGCCTGAATTAAATTTAAATAATGAACATGTACACTGCATGCACTTGTACATGTAGACTGTAATACACGCAATAAAAAGCCACAAAACCAAAAAAACCCACAAAAACATAAACATGTGGTCACTATACAAAGGTGGTCACTTTTCCAGGTTTTACTGTAAGATTATTATTCAAAGTATCGGTGTTGTTTTCCAAGTATCAAACAAATAGACGATGTTGACATTGTAGTTTAGGCGGAAACTCATGTACTTTCCAATTATTTATTTAGTCGATCGATTAAATATCCGACATCAACCTTCACTTCTTATCTTATAGATATTACAACACTCTTTTACTCAAGATGCACCAGATAACTTATCACACTTATAATACGATGTATTGTCATCGTATCTGATGTTTACCTATTTGAGCAGTCATGTTCTGTTTAATTATCTAAATTAAGAGTACCCCACATAATTACTTGATCTAAAAGATAATATAACATGAGTTATCTCACTTATAGAACTATACTTTCTGCTTAATTGGATACCCCTCATTACTTTGTTTTGGGACTCGAGCTCTTTTAAGCTTTCAGAGTGTTATCCGACTTATCTCACTTATAGTCTAGTTAGGAGCATGTCATATAAATGATCATGAATATCACCTTACATGGTGCGCCATCAATCGTTTCATCGTTTTTAATGCTTCTGCGCTTTTTGGGCAATGTCTGACACACCCTGTACATGGCTCATTGATTTAACACGCTGTCTAAGTTATGGAAAACGCTTGGTCAGATCTGCGTTCAAATGTTTGTTTCTAAGTCAGTTTATTGCCATTGATCGAGTTAGTTTTAAAATTTTGACGTTGACCTGCTGCTGTATTTGGGTTGTTTGTTATAGAAATTTCCGTAAGTTTGTTCACTTCTGTTAGTTAATCTAAGTTGATTACTGTTAATTAAATTATAAGTTTAAAAAGGAAATAATTTGAAAACAGGCTGGCAATCTTATTGTAAGTGAAGAAATTTAGAAAACACGAAAGTAATATTACAAGGATTTAACCAATAATGCAAATACGAATTAGAAAATGCAAGTCTTGCCAGTTTATTTAAAGTGAAATTGAAAAATATAATTTGAAATGAAAACAATGAATGTGACAAAGACGTGGAACCTTTAGGAAATTCATAAAATCTCTAAAGTTATAGTTGTTAAAATATAGATATGAAATGTCAATTTTTTAAAATTCTAATTAAATTGTTATGAAAGCAAATGAGAATTTCATGCAATTTTGCACAGTTTTTACTTTTCATTTTTTCTGCTTAAATAATTTTGCAATTCATACTTTAAATCAAATTGTATACATGACGTATGTCATGTTGCAATAAAAGCATATTGTATTTTATGAAACATTTTAAATATTTTTAGAAACAAATGAGCAATTTTTGAATTTAAACATTTTTTTTGCAATTGCTTCCTTGTTTGTTTCCTGTGCAAATGTTAAGAAAATTAATTTATTTAGAATTTAACGTTTATCCAATGTTAGAAATTAAATTTGCAAGTACATCAAAGTATAAATTAAATGTGCTACTTAAAAATTTTAAAAAATAGTTGAAAATTTGAAAATTTAAAAATTAAATTGAATTTCATAGGGTTAATTAATATATATTTTGTTGCTTAACAATCTCCAAAAATGACGTATTGTCAAAAAAATTTTCTTGTTTATGAAATATATGAAGGTTAGTTGGTTTTTCTGAATTTTAAGTTTCCGAATTTGTAAGGAATTGGGTATTTATAATGTTATTAATAAGATATTTTAAAGGTTTTTAAGATTTAAATGTGCTATTTAACAATTTAAAAAAACTGAAAATTTGAAAATTTAAAATGGAATTGAATTTTATAAGGTTAATTAATGTATATTGTGGGGGCGTAACAATCTCCCAAAATGGTGTATTTTTTGAAATGTTTTACTTATTTATGAAATACAGTATATGAAGGTTAGTTTGCTGATTGTTTTGATTTTTAAGTTTTCAAACTGAAATTATTTACAATCATTTTCCATTTGTAAGCAACTAGTTTATAAGGATATTTTTAAGGTTTTTAATGTTTCTACTTCCGGTTTTCTCGTCACCTCAGGCACGTACAAATGTTAGCAAATACTGTTTTACAAATGTTCACTTACCTGTAATCTCATGTTTGTTTCTGTAGGCTTTTGTGTATGGGTAAGTGTCCGAGCCCCTTTTTACGTTTTTAAAAGCTTTTCAGTCTTGAGAGGAGAGCATATTTTTACCTTTACACGCAACTTTCCAAATGAAACTGGTTTGTCCGAATGGCTGTTTTGCAGCCATGCTTTTGCTTTTATATCCCGATGACGCTAATAACCCGAAAAAAAACCAAACCTGATTTTGAGCCAACGAAATGCAGCTTCGTCGTCTCGTTTCGCCAATCGGTCAAGCGAGGTGAAATAGCCCGCTTGGCACCCATATTATAACCAGCGAAAAACACTTTCCAAAAAGGTCGTCTGCCCCACCGCAATAACTAATTTTTTTTTGTAGATTTAAAAAAAAATAGTGGAAGTGGAAGGTAGGAAAGAGGGCGTGACTGTTTCCGAAGAAGTTTTTAGGAATAATTTTATTAGTATTACGTTATCTTACTTTGTCGTTACATTTTCGATGCTCGTATAAACCCACCAAAAATTAGGCTATTACGTGATGGCTAGCGAAAGCGTTTGACCTATTCACCCGATTCCCATGAAATTGAATATTTTTGAAAAGTGACGGATATTTTGGATGTCCCCTATCGTGACGTCATTTATTTCTTGGCTTCATCCGCTTGGCAAGTGAATTGCGTCATTTTTTAAAGTTATCGTCAACGATGAAAAAGTGCAAACATATTTAAAAAAATATGGATATACGAACAAATTCTTCGAAGAAAACTTTTAAAATATTCGTAAATAATATTCATGAAAACATTTAAAAATAGTTGATAAATTATTTATTTGAACAAAATCTTTATGATGTTCTTAAATGGTACTGTATTAAGAGTGACAACCAAAAATAGAATGCTATGTTGGTCACTGTACACAGGTGGTCACTATACAAAGAATGCCTAAATTAAATTAAAATGAACAACAGAAAACCAAATAAGTACAGAATCATGTCCATGTGCATTACATACACTCAATTTATTGCCTTATTACACATTTTTTTTAAAAGAAAAACCTATCAAGTTTGCTTTGTTTTAAACGCTTTTTGCTTCTTATGATGATGTTTTGAGTAACTTTTCGATCGAAATAACATGATTGACTGAATTATTTGAGAACCACTGGGGTTAAAGCAGGATGTAAAGTGACTCGTATGTTATCTGGTCACTTTATAAGGTGCATTGGCAATGTAAAAATTGCAAGAAAGATATCACACTGGTCACTGTACACAATAGACAGGTGATCACTATGAAGGAAATGTACACTAGATAAAACAAAACACTAAACAGGTGGCCACCATTCAAAGGTGGTCATTTTTCCAGATTTTATTGTAACAGCATACATGTATATACAAAAATAATCTTCTAAAAAAATATTTTAAATTATACGAAAATAATTTTCGAAAAATCTATACGTAATACAAGAAAAATATACAGCAAATAAACTGATACTATGGCCTAGCTATTATTAAATATTTTGATGTGTTTTGTATTATTTTTTTCCAATTTCTTAAAATACAGTATTAAGCTGTTCAAATTATAGCATTGGTAAAAATCATATAAAATCAATATTTTTATACTGCATTTTAAGTAAGTTAAAATCAAGTCAAAAGAACTAAAATGCATGAATTCTTTAAAGTTGAAATTATTATTTTAAAGAAAATACAAAATGTTTTTTTTTTCATAAAATTTTTTATATCAGTGTTAATTACTAAGACCACTATTTCAGTTCATTGTCTGTTTTGTTCATTATTTTTGTAACAATAAAAATATTTACAAATTTCATTTCGTTTCATATATCATAGTACAGTGAAACCTGTTCACCTGTACACAGGTGGTCACTTTACAAAGAATGCCTAAATTAAATTAAAATAATAAACATGTAGACTGCACTTATACATATAGACTGTAATACACGTAGTAAAAAACCACAAAACCAAAAATACAAAATCATCATGTCCAAGGGTTAAAACAAGATGTAACTCGACTCATCTTTTATCTGGTCACTTTTTAAGGTGCATTGGCAATGTAGACTTTGCAAAAAAGACAAACCACTGGTCACTGTACACAATAGACAGATGGTTACTGGTCACTATAAAGAGAAGTTTAATGAAGGAAATGTACACTTTAAAAACAATACACAAAAAAGTTGGTCAACATAAACAGTTAAGTGGTCACTTTCCCAGATTTTACTGTATACCATATTATGTATTTTCTGTATACTTTTATGTTGCTTACCTTTTAATTTTTTTGTGATAACTATTTTGGTATCTGTCAAACTTTTATAAGAAGAAAGCTCGGAGCAGGCAATAAAATGGTTACTTAGTGTAAATACTCCGTGATTACAGATAATCCATCTTCAGGACAGTTGTTAAAAAGTATGCATCCACTAATTGACAAGTTAATGAAAAGGTGCTCTTACTTCAGGATATTAAACCTTTCCCCCAATTTTTTTGTGTCAAATATCCTCAAGATATTTATCCAAATTTGCATTTTAAGATGCATAGATTTAACATAGTTTATAATCTTTTTTTTCCTGGCTTCGAATTTATCTTATTCAATCTCTAATGCGATGTTAAGATATTAACAACTAAGGTTTGGGAACATGTTTTATTTCGCATTGTCATTATTCTCTACTAAAATTGTTTGTGATATCGTCTTGTTTTTGGTATTTACGAGCAACGATCTTTTCGTTATAAGTATAGTTCTCACGAATTTTTTTAAGAATAAGAAATTTTTAGATAATTGTTTTTTGTAAACACAATTGATGCATCAACTATGAGGATCGTAAAAGGAGCGAAACTTTTTTAAGTTCATTAATCTCGAATCATTGAAAGTTTTAAGAGGAAATATTTTATCATAATAATGGGTTTAACTACATTTATGAAATTAATTTTTCCTAGGGCTTGAATTCGATTAATGTTGAACAGTTTTTTACTGGTTTGAAAAGCCTAAGCAACTCTATTTAGACTCATGTCATGGTGATTAATTTAATTTGTTCAAGTAATTATTAAAAAATGGAAGTGGCCCATATTAGTTCGCGTTTTGCAAAACTGGTTCAACAAATCTTTAAAGATCAAGAAAAACCGCGAATTTCGTGTCAAACTTTGAGAAATATGAACATTGTTTTTAGGCGATGAATTGAACAAATGTTACCCTTTATTGATTTTTTTATGATATTATATTATCGAAATATAGCTAAAACTGGATGTCTAAATTAGGCGAAATTTATCATAATAGGTCATCTACATGTTTGCTTTTCTGGCTGGTGATTAATATTAATTTAAAGAGCGTCATTAAGCCTCATGATTTGAAATTCTTACAATTTAGTAAAATCTTCAGAAACTTTTTAAATACTTTGAATTCTTTAGAAATTATTAAATAAGTTTTTAAAGCACTTTGTGAATTTCCTTAGAACGTTGTGAGGAATTTTATTACAAATACCTTTCTAAGAAATATTCTGGAAGTTCCCCAAAAAGTTTATTAAGTTTCCTGAGATTTTTGAAATTTAAGATTCAATGGTCTGTCTTCTAAAATTTTCATTATATTTTGTAAATATTTAAGAAATGTTATCATGAATTTCCTTAAGAAGTTTTCTTGAAATTCAAAAATAAATTCTTCTGTGAATTTCCTTAAAACTTTGCGAGGAATTTTATTACAAATATCTTTCTTGTAAATATACAGGAAATCCCCGAGAAGTTTCCTAAGATATCTAAGATCTGAGATTTTAGAAATTTTAGAGTCCATGGTCTAAGTCTTCTAAAATTATCAGAGAAATTTATAAATATTTAAAAAATTTTATCATAAATTTCCTTAAATTTTCTCGAAATTTAAAAATCTATTGACTTTTGGAAATTTCATATGGAAATTCTAACGCAATTCCCCCAATGGAATTTTGGAAATTTCCACTTCTACCATTCCCAAAACACGTTAACATCGACTGACTTCCGTCAACAAAATTAATATTTTTATATTTTCTCATAACGATGACCTGATAAATGCACGAATTTTCTCGATTACATTGTATAAGGTAAATTTTGAGACAGCACGCCATAAATGCATCTTGTTTAATAAATACTATTTTCCTCGATAATCAAAAGGTGGTTTGCCAGCTCAAGATGTTAAATTAGGAATATTTTTGAAGAGTAATGTTTACAAAAAGTTGTTCATCCAATAAAAAAATTGGTTACGGTTCAACGATCATTCAATCAAATCAGTTAAAGTATTTTAATTAACGGGCAATTTTTGTTTCATATATTACTTTTTTTTTTGTTAAACTAAAAAATGAATAGCGACGTGAGGCAATGTTGATGTCCTCCATGAGAAATGAAGCCAGCCCTGAGCGTAAATGTCAATATTAAACGTTTTTTGTTCAACCCTGTAGAACGAGATGAGGTTAATGCGAAGGTAATTAGCATAGATCTAATTTCACTATAACTCGGTTGACCAAATCGTAAACAGCATTTGCATGTGGTCATCAAACGTGATTTTGTCATTTTTTTAGACCAATCTCGAATTTATAGGTTATGGTGAGATAAGGAAATAGCGCAGATAATCGGTGTGGTTTTTTTGACATTTATTTTCATTATCGGTTAAAATCAATATAACTTTTGTCAAACTTTTGAATTAGTTGGCAGTAAAATTGCCACTTAATTTTTTTCTAATTCGTAATTTCGTATTTTTCTATTTGTCGCTGCTTGCTTAGGGGCCATTCAAAAAGGGCGTCCTCATGTAGGGTGTAGGGGGAGGGGGATAGGTTGAGTCACGGACACAATGTGGACAGGGAAGCATATGACCAACTCGGAAGTCTTCTTAAAAAAAGCCAATCAGATCAGAGTTCAGTTGCAAACTTTCAAATTTTCCCTGTATAAATTTGCGAAATTTTCATTTTTCTCGAGCATGAACTCGCAAAATTTTCAAATTTTACCGAGGTCATCTTTACAAATTTTTTCGCATTTTCTCGAAGACAAATTTTCAAAATTTGTCCAAGTTTTTCCGTGGACAAATTTGCATCATTATTCCTTTTTTTCCCCCAAGTACGGATTTGTAAAATTTTCAACAGGTTTCGAGGAGAAATTGACAAAATTCTTAACCTTTTCAGACTACAAATTTGCAAAATCTTCATTTTTCTTGAGCATAAACTCGCAAAATTTTCCACTTTTTCCGAGGTCTTCTTTACAAATTTCGCGTTTTTCCGCACTTTTTCCCACGTTTTTTCGCACTTTTTCCCAAATACGGATTTGTAAAATTTCCAACAAGTTTCCGAGGAGAAATTGGCAATATTCTCAACCTTTTCAGAGTAAGAAATGTTCGTTTTTAGAGTACAAATTTGCAAAATTTTCAAAAATCGGACGTCCGAATGAGGGGAGGGGGGAGTGGTCTTGATTGACTGGACACAATGCGTGAAATGTTGTTTACGAAAATTCAACAGGTCAAACCGCGTAATACGGGTTGAAATTAAATGATGCAAATATTCGTTAATTTTAAAAATGTTAAAAATTATAAGTTATTTTTAAGATTTTTTGATGTTATTTAACGAGAAATCAACATGTTGAAGCTCATGGAAGTCACGTTACAATTGCGTGTAATGCGAATTCGTGAATTATTCAAAAATATCCGTTTAAGATTTACGTGAACTTAATTTGCAGTTAACGCAATTACGAAGAATAACATTTTCGCTCATTATGATTTTTTTGGATTGCCCATTTTGCATAACTTTACGCATCGAAATTTGTTTCGCATAACCTGCGAAGCATATTTGTTTTTATAAAAAATACAGTATATGTTAATGCATATGAATGTTAATGAATACAGTATGTAATTTAAAACAACCATGGTATTGGTATTTCGAGGGTTAAGGACAGAGTGCAACTTGTACATTTGACAATTGTATACCCGTATGGTTGGATGAAGTTATGAAATGACGAAACGTTGAGCCAATTTTGAGCATGAATTTTGTTAATATAAATAGTACTTTATTCAGTCTCGTAAAAACATCGCTATTTTCAAACAATATAAGAAATTCCAGTCTCCAAAGATGTTATATTTTTCGGATAGAGGGAGTTCGTGTCTAATCTTTATTGTACGACGGCTTGCTTTCATGTTTTGCAAGTTTAAAAGTTATTAATTTTAGGAAATCTTGAATCACAGATTGCTAATGTCATCGATCCCTTACACATATTCTTAGATTATGCTAGTTCTTGACTCATTCATAAATATTAAATGCGGAAATATCTTTGACACTAAATAAGAAGCAATTCTTGTCCCATTAATCTAAGAAGATTCACGCACTTAAGACTCTTTAGTTACTAAGTTATGTAAATGACATGTTTTTTGGTCATACGTTGACCCGACACTAACTGGAAGTAAAACTTGGGGGAAAAAGCAGTAAAATGTCACTTTATTTACGCGCATCCGTTATTTGCGATTTTTCGACTATTTGCAAATTTAATATATCGAATCAGAAATATACGTTTTTATTTCACGATGTCTAGTTTTATTTTTCATCCAGTTTCTGAGTCAATAAATGGACCATGAGACGAGTTTTTATTTTGTATTAAAAAGTTGTTTTAAAAAAATTGGCTTAAGCTATGCACCATTACCCTCGTTAACTTTCCATTTTTAGATTTATAAGTTAATTGCCATATTTAGATCACCGTGGTCATTTTATTTAAAAAATAACGTTCTAAAACCAGGTTATCATATTTAATAAAAACAATAATATTTATTTTTAAAGTTTGTGATTACAGGAATTTTCAAGTGCATATACAGGCTGTCCTAAAAGTTGTTAAGGACATGCGATTTCATAAAAAAGTTCCATTTTTTCTAAAAAAAATTGTCATATGGTTTTGACGTTTAGATGCAACGTACGATTAATTTACCATCATAAGCAAAACTATAATACAGTAAAACCTGTTAAGAGTGACCATCAAAAAAAAATTCACTGTACACAGGTGGTCACTATACAATGTACAATTAAGGAATGCCTAAATTAAATTAATGAACATGTACACTGCACTTATACATGTAGACTGTAAAACATGTAGTAAAAAACCACAAAACTAAAAAAGTACAGAATCATCATGTCCAAGGGTTAAAGAAAGATGTAACGTGACTCATC
>JAQGBX010004465.1:0-15320 GCA_034698745.1 Megaphyllum sjaelandicum | reverse complement strand
AGGCACATAGTGCCGAAACGTTGCTATGTATAAAGCAATTTGGTCGATGTATTTGGTTATTATTATTAGTTATATTGTCACCGACCACTTGAGGATGTCTTTCATTAATTAGCCTACTACGACCGAATTTTTTTTAAATGTCTTGGGTATTCTCACGTTTCTGCTTCATTTCCAACATTTCATTTTAATTTTACTTTCAATTCATTCGCAAAATTACACGTCGTCCGACGGCATTCATTATACGGAATCACTTTAGTTGTATTTTTTGTTGTTGTTCAACCGCGGGGCATGTGTACATATATTTTCATCCTCTTTCGTATAAATATTTGAGCATATATTCGGAGGAAGCGAATAAGATCTCGGATGCAGCATCATTAATTTGAGAAGATAAGGAGACTGGTTGTTACGTTGTTGAAGGGCCCTCCATACACCCCTTTTGGGATTCCGAATATACACGTGTTTTACGCCTGCCATAATAAATGCAACTACTAATTAACGTGAAAGTGAATTACTCCAGCCATGAAAATAACTCGGCTCTTGTTTTTTTCGAGGTGAATAATGCCGCTTATAATGCAGTGAAGTGTTGCGCAAATTTTGAACTCGGCTATACAAAAACAGTTGTTAAGGCTTTTGCTTTTTTCATTAATGCTAATGACGGGACCTCCGTTTGTAACGTAAGTTAATGAGATGATGAATTTTGGTAGTGGTGTCGTGCTTATTTCACGAGATATTTTGGACTTAACTTTTCTCATGAATTATTGCAAAATTGTCGCGTTTCGGGCGGTAGTTTCAAACATGTTTTGAATTAAAGTTATGGCTAGTTAGCGTGTGAAAATGCATGCAACTATCGGCCGAAACGCCTAGCGTGTTTGGCGTTAGTAAAATGTTATGGAAATTAAATTTAATAATGAATTCAAATTTAATTTAGAAAATGTACTGCCGTTGTTGGTTTTTTCGTGGATCTTCTATACTGTATTTGTAAAATTATTTAGAGAATTTTTAGGCTTCGATTAATTGTTTACTATACATGTATACTGTGTTTGTTCTGTAGACGACGAGAATAGTTAGAAATTTAGTTTCATATGTTAAAATTCAATTTTTTTCAATAATAATAAATTTTCAATTTAGTCAGAATTTTATGTTCATTGCATGTTGTTCATAATATGTATTGATATTTACGTGTTTTTTAAACACAATGAAGTTTATAATAATTTTAAAATTGGCGCGTGGAAAATTTAAAGTTATTTGATTTCCAAATCTGTATCAAACACTTAACGAAAATGCTTGATTTTAAAACAAGAAACTTTCAAAACATTTCCATTGAAAATGGACTGTAAACATTCTTTTCTGTTGATGAACCTTGGGCATCTTTTTTGAAGTTTTAAATTGAGGCGCAGTTAATAGACTTAAATTGTATAATACTTTTTTAAGATTGTTTAGCTAAACTACATCGGCTTGGCAGTAGCTTTCTTTTACTTTAATTGCTAAGTAGCACGTATGCTTACGAGCGTTATTTAATTTTGTTGCAAATACAGTATTATGTTTGACTTAACAAGACTGTCATCTTTATGATCAGTTAAATTATACTCTACTTAAGTGCCATTTAACGTTTTCTGGATGCATCCGCACTTTGGATGGTTCTAAGTTGACGTTTGGCTAATTAGCAGATGGATCTGACGAATACAAGTTCTTAAGTTATTCTTAAGATTAACTATTGTTTTAGCTTTTCAATTGAACAAACTTGTTTGAAAATGGTTATCGAATTGAAAAGTAGGCTACTTTTTACATGCTCTATTGGATATTATTATCCAATGCTTAAAAACCTTTAACTATTTCAAAATACTTTTTAGAAATTTGGTTAAAGGATAATGTTGAAGTCCAAGGCAACTAGAATACTTAATTTGATTTAAAATAGTGGGTAAATATAGATTAACTTCCCTACCCTACTGTACATCCTTCTGTCTGAAGGACATTGAGTTGGGTTTTGTATTGAATCAATACGCACGCTATTATTTTTCATATTTCTAAGGATTTGAGGAATTAGATGAAAAAGGCATTATCCTCTAGAAAATGAATCATGTAAGAGGCTTAATTTTTAGAAAATACGTAACATGGTTCGAATGTAATAGGCGTGGCTGTGGTGTGTACTTTCGTTTAGCTTCTCTACTTGTTTTCTGATGTGCCCTTATATTCTAGCTCTAGCAAATGCTATATACTGCGTTTTTATGAAGCAAAGTCTGGTTGTAAAAATTGAAGTGGTTCGCGTCGAGAAACTTGCGGTTTTTGGGCTGCCAAGTAATGGCTTCATTTATTTTGAAATGAGTCCTTTAAGGGTGGCCAAAGAAAATGTCATTTTAAAACTTTACACCGCACGGCGCTCAATAGATTGGCGGGGAATGACATCCAGACACTTTCATCCCTATAAACCTTCGTATAAATCAACCCTTGAATGAAAAAAAAAAAAGAGAAAAGAAAATAGTGAATACAGCAAAACTACGCTCGTTCACCTTAAACGAAATATAGTGAAGGAAAAATCCATTCAACAATCAAGGGTTGAACCTTTGGATGGTTAGATAAAAAAGGCTATACAAAGACCAATTTACAGTGTGTTGAAAAAGTCCACTGCCAGTGTGTCCAGCTTAAAAGCTAGCTTAAGTCGGCTAGCTGCATTGCTATTGTTTTTATACTAGGCATACTTTGACCGTTTGTTTTTAGATGAAAGTAAAGCTGGTCTTTGGTTAAGAACACTGCAAAACTTTTAAATTAAGAATGTTAATTTGTTTACCACTAGCGCTAACCAGCGGGCAAACAATTGGTAATTTAAATGCATTACCAATTGTGTGCCGCTGGTTGGCGCTAGTGGTAAAAAAAATTAACTTTCGTACTTAGAGTTTCACTGTGCACCTAGGATGACCTTTTTACGACCTGGACCTGGACCGTCTCGACCTGGAGTGACCTCTGCCCCCATGCGCGCGTATTCCAAGGCGTTTTATTCGCTGCAAAAGGTGTTGGTGTATAAAAGGGACATACTGTAGATGTTTGGGTGTGCTCGTGGGGTCGTTCGTTTCCATCCTAATTTTACGACGCTCATAATATTCAATCAGAAAACGATCGTTAACGCCAACATCATTCACTACTGAGATACAGCCTCGTAAATACCAAGATTTCATGGACATTAGATCGAGCGACTAGAACGGACACGCCCTCCGCGAACAAACACACGGGGACGTACGCCATCTTGAATTGGGAAGACGGCGAGGGACTCTCGGAAAATGCCGAGACTATTATGTATATGCGGGGCTAAAAGATACGACAGGCAGAGATGTTCTCAATGTTAGTCGACTGATCGCTCGAGACTAACGACTAATTTGGTTAGTCCTTAGTCGCGGCTCTTCCGATCGATGATCGATTTGTCGTAATCTGGATAATTTAGTCGCATATGCAACGACGAAATGTCTCATTTCCTATCTATTCACGGAACTGGGAAACTTTAGAAAGTTTTCGAAATTTTTGACAATTTGGCAATGGTCGAAAAATGACAACAGTGTCGAAAATTTGCAAAATTGTTGAAAAATTCGGAAAATTGTCGAAAATTCGTAAAATTGTCGAAACTTCGCAAAATTATCGAAAATAACAAAACTGTCAAAAATTCGCAAAATTGTTGATAAATTCCTCAAATTGTTGATAAATTTGCAAAATTGTCGAAAAATTCGAAAATTTATCGAAAATTCGCAAAATTGTCGAAAATAACAAAACTGTCGAAAAATCTTTCAAACTGCATGAGAAAAAATTGCAAAATTATCGAAAAATCGTCAAAAAATTATCGTACTCTTTGTTTACTGCAAGTTGTTAAGCTCCTGTCCGAGTACTCCGTTGCCTATAATTGATCAAACGCTTAGAGCAATAGTTCCATCGAAGTTTGGATGAAAACTTTATACTTGGCCACGTCTATGAATATGGGAAGGTCGGAAGGTCCTGCATGCATGCAACTTTTATTTGGGAATGCTGGGTAACTCGAAAATTCATTCGTTTTTAGCCTAAAATTCGTAATATCCGAATTCGGAATCGCTCTTCAACGAAGAAATTGACATCATAGGAGGGGGAGTGGAAATGAGTCGGTACGGTATGAGAAATTCGTAGTAAGCGGGTTCGTAGTAATGAGGTTCTCCCGTGTTGTTTTTCTCGCATCGATAAAAATGGGGGATTCGCCATAAAAGGCGGACGTTAAACTGATGGCTGATTAAACAGTCGTTGGCGCGACCATCTGTCGCGAGATGGCGCGCCTTCCATTAGCACCTTCGGCACGCGCCACGTGGCGGTCACGCGCCGCACGCGAGGGGGTTGTGACGTCACCCCTCCTTCACCACGAGGGCGTTAAATGGACATTAGCTCGAAGTGGACGCGAATTAAGCGAGAATTAGATTCACATTTGGGATGGAAAATGACTCATACTAAAGTCAACTCGCGATTTTACGAACCAGTTTCGCGAATGGGAATGGCTTTAATAAACAACGAAAATTGAAGTTTGCGATGGATTCCGAAAATTACCGATGAATCTTGAACATTATCCATTAAATTCGCATGAAGTGTCCATTGAATTTTCATGACATTTTTGAAATTAACGATTTTTTTAAAAAATTTCCATCGTTTTTTGAACATTTTCATTTTATTTGTAAAAATTTCCTGTTGGATTTTTGAAAATGTCCATCGAAACCTAACATTAAAATTCTTCATTGTAATCCTATAAATGAAGATTAAATTTGGCATTTTATGTTAAATTATCAAAGATTTTCCATCGAATTTTTTAACATTGTCCATTGAATTTACAATCAATCCATAAAATTTTTTGAAATTTTTCCATTTAATTTGCAAAAAAATTTCCGATCGAATTTTTGAACATTTCCATCGCTTTTTTGAACATTTCCCATTGAATTTTATGAAAACTTTCCATCGAAATTTTCTACATTTTCTGTTAAATTATTTAAAATTAGTATTGAATTTGCAAAAAAAAATCCATCGAATTTTTCCACATTTTCTCCATTGAATTTGCAAAATTTTCCAATCGAATTGTCGAACATTTCCATCGCATTTTTATTAACATTTTCCGTTGAAATTCTTCACGATAAAGATTGAATTTTCAACATTTTTACGTCGAAATTTTCAACATTTTCTGTTAAATTATTTAAAACTACTATTGAATTGGTTTCCAATTGAAGTTTCCAATTCGTAGTAGACAAAGATTGAATGTTAAAAAAATTTTCGTCGAAATTTTTAACATTGTTCTAAAAATTATCGAAGATATTCCATTGAATTTGCAAAAATTTCCATCCCATTTTTGGACCTTTTCATCGAATTTTTGAACAAATTTTCCACTTATTCGCAAAAATATCTATCAAACGTGAAAAAATTTTCCATCGAAATTCGCAAAAAAAAAATTTTTTTTTCGAATTTCCGAACTTTTTGACAAATTTTTAACAAATATCGCATTTGTTAAGGACTCTTTTGATAAAGGACACCCCGTACACGTTCCAAGATGGCGTCCTCGTCACGTGGCCCTTTTCCCGCGCGCGAGAGGAAAGAGGGCTGGAGCGAGATTAGCGCAGCGGGGCGTGGCTCGGTGGTTCCATAGCCACGCCCCCTGGGCGAGGGACCAATGAGAGGTAGGATCCATCTCAGGGCTCTCCAAGCGCACATCCAACACCTCATTGCGGAACGAGAGCGTGTGAGGAAGAGAGCACGCGCACCTCCCCCCACAGCAACACGCACGTGCTTGAAAAAGAAAAAAACTGACCAACGGTCAAGCTTCCGCGAAATTGATGGAAATTTGGAGAGAAAAAGAATAATGAAGAAAACCGACTGAACTGATCTTTTTTCTCGGTAATATACGTTTCGTTCTAGTTATCGATACCGAGCTCTATTTTCGTTATCTCCGTCACGTGGTGGCGCCACCGTCGCTCGGGGGTATAAAGTGCGAAGAATAGAACGTGAAAAAAAAAACTATTTGGTTTTAAAACTTTGATAACAACATCAACAAGCGCATCGTGCCATTAGCACCGAGCTGGAAAAAACGTAAGTCGATTTTCGAGGCCATTTTTCGACGTTGGATTGACCACTGTCCAGTGCCGGGAAAAAACTTTGTTCGATTGGAAGAGGAGGGATTTTCGCAGTTTCGCAGTTTGCGCCGAGTTGAGTTCGGAAGAAGTTTGAACAACAAACGTGAGCCGGAAAATTCTACATCGGTTGATTTCGATCTGTTTTTATTGAGCCGCTTGACCACTGTTCAGTACCTGCAGGGAAAGCTATCTCGAGAGGAGTGATTTCACAGTTTCGTGGAAAAAAAATAAAACATGCTGCGACCAAACGAAAATCTTCGGCGATTTGGAACGTGTGTCCAGTCTTGACCACTGACGCTGACCACGTCGCTAGCGGCCGAAGGACAGCAGCCATCAGCGAGTGACCTTTGCCATATACGGCACGTTTTATTTTCCCAATAGTGCGAATGATAATTCGAGCTACGGTACCAAAGGGTCAAAACGAGCCTGGAATCACATTTGGAATATCTTGACCGTTGCACTGACCATAACGGCCAGCAGACTGGACGCATCAATTTTCATACGCGTCATCTAGGGCATTAGGACCAATACGGTTCTATTTGGTCCTTGTCAAGGACGACATTACTCACATTTGGAATATCTTGACCACTACAGTGACCACTCTGCGCTGGCCCACATTTACCGCGGCAAACACAGACTGGACATTTCGTCCGACTGACATCGTCAGTCATAGGGCCGCCGAGGTTCTAGGTTCTATGATCCTTGGAAGGAAGACGAGGCTATCACATTGGCAGCATTCGGAATATCTTGACCAGTGACTACTCCAGATCACTCGCACATCTGCAGACTGGACACTCGGTCCGGTCAACTACCAAAGAAGAAGTCACAGGGGCCCGCTGAGGTTCTAGGGCGCCCCTCGACGCCACCTTAAGTCCCTTAACTTGACCACTGGGACAGTGGTCAAGCGGTCATCACCATGTCCGAAGGAGGGTCGAAATCGTTCCGCATCGACGCGCTGCTGGCCCGCGATCCCTGCCATCGTCCATCGCCGGGGTGCCGCAGTCCTAGCCTGTCCAGCCTGTCCGGAGGCCCCAGTCCGCCCATCTCTCCAGGGGGCAGTTCGGACATTGGTCATCGCGGTGGCCGGAGTCCTACCCCGCGGCCGGGGTCCACCGAATCGCCCCTGGGCATGGGGCACTCCAACGGAGGCTTCAACGGCAGCCTCATCCCTCGTCCGGGACTGCTGAACGTCCAGCAGGGCTTGAGCGCCGGTCAAGCGGTCAGTTGCGCCTCGCCCATGTCCATGTCCGCCGCTTTTCCCGGCGGTCATCCCATTTACTCTTATGGCAGCGGTCATCCGGCGTCCATGCTCCAACACCCTCACTCCGGCCACCATCACCCCGCCATGTTGTCTGTACTTCCGGGCAGCGCCTTCCACAGCCCTTCGGCCAATGACCCCGTAGGTCAGTTCGTCTCCTTCAAGAATGGACAGATGCAGGGCATGCCCCTCGAGTGGCTGGCCAGGGCCGGGATGCTCTACCCCAGGCTGGGAGACTTTCCGGGAGGACGTAAGTGTTGACCGTTTCCTTAATTTTGAGCACGTGTGTCCGGTTGCATCAATGTCCGGTTAAATTAATCGGCTGTTAAAAGTCGGAAAGGAACTTTTTGATACATGTCGTATGTACAATGATTCATAAAAATAGCCCTTTAGGGCACGTGTCCAGCTGCGCCGATGACCAATATCCGGATCAGTTAATCGGCCGTTAAGATCAATTACAATTAAATACGAAATCATCAGGATCAGAAATGATATAAAATGGTCTATAAAATTATTCATAAAAATACTTTAATCGACTATTTAACAGATCAAGTCGTTAACGGGTTGCACCAAAGTCTGGTTAAGGTAATCGACGACCGTTAAGCTCGATTAAACGTCCCAATTATTAAGAAATCTGTATAGGGTGGAAAATGAACATTTTGATGTAGTCGTTATATATAGTTGTTAACGGGTTACACCATGCAATGTCCAGTTTAATTAATCGGCCGTTAAGGTCGATTACGAACGCCCGATAACTTCGAAATCATCACGCAGAGTGACATTTTGCTGTAATACAATACGGAACGTAAATATAAAATAATTGATAAAAACACTTTAATCGGCAATTAAGCAGATTAAGTCGTTAACGGGTCACACCAGAGTCTGGTTAAGTTAATCGGCCGTTAAGCTCGATTACTGATTACAAACATCCCAAAACAACTACGAAATCACCAAGATCAGAAATGATATAAAATATGGTATACTGTATACTGTATATATATAAAATTATTCACAAAATTGCATTGATCGGCAATTAAGCAGATAAAGTCATTACCGGTTTGCACCAAATTGCCAGTTAAGTTAATCGGCGTTTAAAACCTTATCTTATATATAAGGAGCCATACGCTTTACAGCACGCGTTCAATTTCACCTTAAATATAAAGAGTAAATTATAGCTTTACAACTGGCGATTATGTCCGGTTACACTAATCTCCGATTAAACTATAGGTTTCATTGTATTCTGGCATTAAATGACAAAAATCGACGCGCGCATCATCAAATATCACTTCAATGTGCCATGAACTTAATTTCGATCGTAAAAATTCGTCTTAACGAGCGTTAAAAGGCCAATGAATGGGTAATATTTAAACGGCAATTAACGTTAACAAGTAATGGTGCAATAAGTAAGGCCGCATATGCAGTAATACTTGAAATATATAATTAAAAATGGAATTTTATTCCCGAGTATTGGCCTATGCCCATGTTTAAATTCAGAGGTGCCTTTGACCCCCCCCCTTCCCCCTAAGGGCCGTCCATAAATTGATTCTATGTATTTTGATATATTTTATGGTATAGTGTACATAAAACGGAGAAATTGATGTCCAATGGGTCCCTCGATATTTTCAAATAGGCTTATTTTAGGCTTTTCTTCGTTTTATCGCCTGTTTCGCGACTTTCGATAAAACGAATTCAATTTTCGGTGAATTATATACGCTATATGCAGTAAATAGAGGTCTTATTTTATATATGATTATACCAAAAAACTGCATAAATTATCAGCCCTCCCCCCTCCCCATCAGATCTGGAAAATTACCTGGAAAGTCAGGGAAATTCAACGTATTCATGTTAATTTTCGCCATATAAAATGAACGCTTCCATCACGATGCACGGTTAGTTCAGGGCACCTTTTCGCCAATTTTTGAAAAATTTTCCAAAACAGTTTTGAACAGTTTCCGAGGATGAATTGGCAAATTTCCCTATATCACATTTCCCTGCAGAGTAAAAATTTGTTACATTTTCAACAGTTTGCCATGACAAATTTGCAACATTTTCTTTAGTTTCCGAGAAAAATTTGCACAATTTTCAACAGTTTCCGAGGACAAATTTCCTAAATTCTCAGCAGTTAATTCCGAGGATGGATTGGAAAAAATTTCCCATGCATGCACGTTTCCCGAGGACAAATTTGAGAATTTTCCAGCAGTTTCCGAATAAAAATTTGTAACATTTTCAACAGTGTCCGAATACAAATTTTCAAAATTATAAAACTTTTCGCGTAATGCAAATTTGCATGATTTCCAACATTTTCCATACGAGCACAGATTTTCAAAAATGTCCAACTATTTTCGAGCTCGAGATTTGCGTCATAGTATACTGTATATAACTTTCAATTTCGTAGACAAATTTTAAAAACCTTCATCATTCGCTAAAAACAAGTTTGTTTAATTTTCAAAATTGTCTCAGGATAATTTTGAAACATTTTCGATTCATTATATTATTTTTCCGAATTATCATTAGTGTATACATATGTAATTTTTTTTGCAAAATATTGAATATTTTCAAGGGTCGATTTTGCAAAATCGTGGATGTATATATGTCAATTTTGACATTGGCTCGGTCAGGGAAATTTGTTTAAAAACCAATAAAAGTCAGGGAAGTTAAATATGCAATTTCTGTGGGAACCAACCCTGCACGATCAGTTCGAATATACTGTACATGTATTTGTATACCTCATTATCATCCGCGAAATATGTTTACTATTTTCACCTGCAGTATATACATGTATTTTGCTACGAATACAGGTATATATTCCATCATATAATGTACATGGTTTAAACAAATAATGTATACGAAAAGAAGAAAATTTGAAATCATGACTAAAATCGACGACTAAAATTGTTAACTATAGACATATTAAGTCGAGAAGTGAGGCTGTGTTTATGCAAATTTTTCGACAGTATTGCTATTTTTCAACAATTTTTCGCGAAAAATTTTAGACAGATTTTTAGTTCGAAAATGTTGCAAACTATTCGATAAAGTTACAAAATGTTTACGAAAATGTTGCAAAATATTCGATAATCACGTGATATATATACGACTAATGACAAGAACGACTATTAGTCTCATTAGTCTATAAATTACGACTAATGAATCATCGATCGAAAGAGCCACGACTAAAGACTAACCAAATTAGTCGTTATAGTCATTTTCGATCGTTCAGTCGATAACGAATAACCATATATGGTATACAATGTACACGTATTAGGTCCGATATTACGTCATAGAATTGAATGATGTAATGATGAAATGATGCAATGATATAAGCGCGCTATTTTGTCATCATTTCTGCATCGGTGTAAAAATAATAAGCAATAAACAGCGTGCTCCGATGAATGATAAATTATGAAAATATACGATCAAACATCCGATAACGAGTATCACATTAATTGAACGTGCATTTCAGCAACATTCTATTTGCAAAATGCGAAGTTTGAATGTGAAAATACAGCGCAAAAATTTACATATTTTGCTAAATTTATTAATAACAATTTTGAAATTTAAGATAGACAATTAAAAACAAATTAAAAAAAATGTATACACGGAAAACGTGAAAAATTTCGCGAATTTGTGCTCTGAAAACATGGAGGATTTTGCGAATTTGTTCTCGGAAAACGTGGAGAATTTTATAAATTTGCACTCGGAAAATGGGCATTGAGCTAACTACAGTATGTATACGCATTAATTTTGGAATGCAACAACACTCCCGACTACTTGTATACGTTGAATTTCCCTGAATTCTCCCTGACTTTTCCAGACAGTTTTAAGTTTCCTGACTTTTCCAGGTCTGGGTGTACCCTGTACTCGCGTTTAACGAGTTTTGTTATTATTTTTTTTTAAATGATTGTGGAAACTTAATGAACATGTTGAAATATGGACGTGAAGGTGTTACTTGTATATGGGTTTATACGTTTTAATATGTTTTTGGCGTACAAGGGCATGTTCTTTGCACATGTTACATTTCTACTCGAAATTGCATATACATGTATTCGATGATTCCTAAACTGTATCTCCCGAGCAAAAGAGGAATTCGTGTTAAAGAAAGCGATCAAATATTTGTTGACAATGTTGACTGCGGTGGACCTTTTGACACGTAGCTCTATCGCTTTAGGAACACCTTTCAGGGGGCCTGGGGGAGGAAGGAAGGGAGGGGGGGGGTACAGAATACCATCTGCGCTCCATATTTAAGGGACATCCATAAAACACGGACCGAAAATTATCGCCTGTTACAGTCCATTCGCGCCTTTATAATACGTAAACCTCCCATTTACGAACATTTTGTTTTAAGAACTACAGTAAAACCTGGAAAAGTGACCACCTGTTTATGTTGACCACTTTTTAGTGTATTTTTTTTTCTAGCTTACATTTCCTTCATAAAAATTCTCTGTATATATAGTGACCAGTGACCACCTGTCTATTGTGTACAGTGACCAGTGCGTGTTGTCTTTTTTGCAATTTTTACTTTGCCAATGTAACCTTAAAAATTGACCAGATAACGGATAGGTCACGTAACATCTTGCTTTAACCCTTGGACATGATGATTCTGTACTTTTTTGGTTTTATGTTTTTTTACTACGTGTATTACAGTCTATATGTATAAGTGCAGTGTATACATGTTCATTATTTTAATTAAATTCAGGCATTCTTTGTATAGTGACCACCTGTGTACAGTGACCAACATAGCATTTTTTTGGTGGTCACTCTTTACAGGTTTTACTGTACATATATGGCGGTTCGAAAAGTACAATTGAAGCGTCCACATAGATCTTACGTTGATTTTCGCTATAACAGTTACGAACGGAAATGGCGCCTTCTGTCCCTTTTACGAGCTCAATTTCCTCGAATACATCGTGTGTTCTTTTCAGTTTTTCTTGCCGGGGAACGGGGAGTTTCCCCAAATTCTATTTTTTTTAATTGAGTATACGAACTTAATTTCCTCGTATCGTTCGTCGTTTTACACCGGTTTTCCTTGCGGAGGAAGGGGGATTTCCCCAAATTACAACTTTTTTACTTCTGGAATCTCAAATAAATAAAGCCGAGTGTTTTTTTAATGTCATTCCCATTGAGGAACTTTCTATTTTACGAACTTTTTTTTGGGAAGGGGGAAGTCTTATCTAGAGATCGCGTTGTCAGCGCCATCTGTGTTCTCCAAAAACCCTATGTATAAAACTGCGCCCGAGGGTCGCTCATAAACTATACGTCCCGTTGTCACTGTTTTTTAATTGGCGATTAGCGCGTTCTAATCGAGCGTTAAACTAAATGTTTATCAAACCGGAATTTGCCGAGCGAGTTTAAACATTTATACTCGGTGTTGCATGTGTATTCTTGATCGATATACGAGCCATAAATATATCGGGTCGGAGGATACAAGGTGGTAATATATTTCCCGAATCTAAATGTGATAAGAATGCGCAATTTTATACGATTCCGCCAATCAAATTTAATCCGAATAATAATAGTTTTTTTTTTCTACGAGAAGTAGAAGTGCCGCGTGCTTATCGCATTTTGCAGCGTCATTCCAATGCCAAACAAAGTTTCAAATATACCAAAATTAATAAGAAATTCCGTAATTTAATGCCGAAGAAACGCTGATTGTTTTTTAATATTTTCAGCATTGAACAAAAAGTTCGATTTTTAAATGTGCGGAAATTACCAGCGCGATTAAATATCCAAAAAAAAGTTATTTTTAATTAACGAATGACGTCATACGCTATGATCGCGACATCATCATTCGTAACATTTGTATCATGACGCCATTCCTAAAAAATGTGTGATGACGTCCTTTATCAAAATTCGGATGACGTCGTTTTTTAAATAGAAATCCACGTCAACGTCATCTATTATAAAAAAATGTCCGCTTTGTTGGGTGCATTTATTTTTTTTCGAGACACTCAACGTCCATTTCTCTCACCATCTTTCGCATTTCTCATCTGACCAATCCATTCCTTGACCCACACGTTCGGACATTGCTAATTGGACCTTAAACGTGTCACGCATTTCTGCTATAGCAATATTTTCTAGAAATTTGTAATACTTTTTGCACATTTGTATAATTTACTATATCGATTTCTAATATTTTCTAATTCGAAACTTTTTGAAGATTTGGTTTTTGGAAAACGTGGGAAATGTTGCAAATTTGTCCTCGGAAAATCTTACAAATGTTGCAAATTTGTTCTCGGGAAAACATGGAAAATTTGTAAAGATGCATCCTCGAAAAAAGGTTGCAAATTCTGCGAGTTTATATTCGCGAACAATTAAGTCTTTGCAAATTTGTATACTGGGGAAATTTCACAAAGTTAGCTAATGGGTCATGAGCGTTTAAGTTTTCCGACTTTTCAAGGTTTTCCATGGAGGACTAGAAGTACCCCGTTTACCGACCCACCCATATATGCGGTTTTGCGCTCAATTTCCCTTTTACTATAGCTTCGGGAACCGATTTTATTTGGCATTTTAATTTCAAGTGGACGTCCGAGTTGGTCAAAGCCCCTCCCTCCCCAATCCACATTGTGCCCGTGACTCAACCTACCCCCCCCGCATTCCCCTACATGAGGACGTCCTTTTTGAATGGCCCCAAACGCATCGATGACCTCTCGTCTACGGAGTTTCGGCCGCCATGCCACTCGGTTCCGCCATTTTTTTTTTCATTTATTCTTATCTTCGTACACGACCGTGATCTCGTCCCTCGTATATCGATATAATAATAATAATACCGTGTAATAATGTACATGTAGATACAACGCTAATGGCTTGTAAATTGTGATTAGCGCTATCGAACAGCGGATAAAAATGGTTCAAAGGATGGGCCATGCTTGCATAACGAAATTCGGATTAAAAACGATCGACGCAAATAAAAAGAGCGAACAAAAACAAAAAGTATACATTGAGAGAGAGGGGCATGCGGGCCAAGTTCTAGGAACCGAAGTGAACAATTTTAGGATAAAAAAGAGCCGCCGTTTGTTATTTCTAATCTCTAATAAAACATCAGTTATTTGTATATCCTTCGAAAATGTGTTGATTTATCAGTCGCTAATGGATGTAATTTCTATCTTTAGACGAATTACATCGAATAAGAGAGATATAGGATTAGAAACGACGCTAATTTATTATAGATAACGCCGGATGACCTCATCGCGGACCCAATCTTGATAGACACCTCGAAAATTTTATACGAATGGCGGCTCGTTAAGAAGAACTCGCTTTATGCGAATTTCCGCCATAGTACACGAACTCGTGTCCACACAGTCCTATATGCAAACGGCTTCCTGTTAGACGAATTACGAATTCAGATATTACGAATTTTTGGGTATATAAAACCAATTCAATGTCGGTTCCCCCAGCCTTCACGATATAGTACGTTTCGTTAGGACGAACTTTTGACAATCCCTATATACGTAAACGAACTGGTTTTATGGTATACAGTAAAACCTGGAAAAGTGACCACCTGTTTATGTTGACCACTTTTTAGTGTATTGTTTTTTCTGGTTTACATTTCCTTCATAAAAATTCTCCGTATAGTGAGCATTAACCACCTGTCTATTGTATATAGACCAGTGTGTGTTGTCTTTTTTTGTAATTTTTACATTGCCAATGTACCTTAAAAAGTGACCAGATAACAACAGATGAGTCACGTTACATCTTGCTTTAACCCTTGGACATGACGATTCTGTACTTTTTTTGGTTTTGTGGTTTTTTACTACGTGTAGGTCTATATTACATCAGTCTGCATGGATCCTATATGTGCAGTTTACATGTTCATTATTTTAATTAAATTCAGGCACTTTTTGTATAGTGACCACCTGTGTACAGTGACCAACAAAGCAAGAATAAGAGCCAACACACGACCAGAAAACACAAGTTAAATTTGTGTGCAACGTTTCGACGCCATGCGTCTTTAT
>JAQGBX010004464.1:0-15321 GCA_034698745.1 Megaphyllum sjaelandicum | reverse complement strand
TTTGTACCTCAAAATTACCTAGGGCATTTTTGAACATTTTTAGCGCCTATTTAGGAGTTACATGATTAAGAGTGTAGGAGCTCGTAGTTCGGTAGGTATTTCCGCTTCGCCTTAACCTGATATACGAGCTCGTGCAATTATTAGGCTACATCGCATTTAAAAGTTTTGCTCCACGTATAATCACGTTTACCGCCCACAGAGCGTATATAAAGAATAAGTTGAGCAAACAATTGGAACATTTCGTGGTTAATTCCATGATTTAAATAGTGTTGGTTTAAACAAATGTTGATTTTAATAATTGGACAACGCTAAGTTTCCCGAGGGAAATATTCCGACCCAATTCGTAGGCTACACAATTCTACACTCCCACATTAACGTAAGTTACGTGATGTTTGGTAATATACCGTATGCCGCGAGAGCAATTTGCGGCGCCATTCATTAAAATTTGTAGGTGAAAATGTCGAAATTTAAAATAAAAAAGGTGTAACAACGAAACATGCACCGCGTGTATACTGCATGGTACAGCGTAACTCTTAATTTAAATTATGCGAAAGTCTGCATGCGATAGTAAAATCTAATAGAATAATAATGGTTTTGACCTACACTCATTATAAACTGATTACAATATCTGGCCCTATTAGCCTAGATAACTAAAAACTAACTGAAAAATGAGTTGGGATGAAAAAAAAATAATAATAGCATGATTTTGAAACGGAAATATATTGCGCGTGCACTCGTGTTGATTCAAGAGAAAGAATGCTATGGAAATAATCGTCGCACGGTGGTGCAGGACCGTGCGGGTGCACTTCCGATTATGGGAGGTTAACACGCTACCGTTAAATAATCACCGCAAAAGTAAATACGCGTCGTGGCCATGTACATGTAGATAAAAAACAAAAACTAATAAGTTGGAAAAAGTGCAGATAAGACCTGCCACGTGAATACGTATTTCCACGAGGTAATGCGAAGGTGGGGGTAGCGATTATTTTCAATGAAATAATAAGCGTCTAGATATAGGCTCGGTGGAAATGCCATGCCTTTTTTGAAAAAAATAAATATACTGCATTACAGTCTAGCACGCGAGTGCAACATTCAGGTTTATCAAATCTGTCTGACCTTGATGCGCGAGACTGCGTAATGCCAAGGTGCACTCGTTAATGTAGTACTAACGTTGCTTACAGTGGCCAGCCCATCTAATGATTGGGTGGCTAATATTCAAAGGTAGAATATAATTTACGCGATTTATGAACGTCAAAACACACGCTATGGGTCTGCCTGCGAAAGAGCGTCTGGCCTCCCGCTGGAGAAAAATTGCGCGGCATAAAATTGAAACATAGTGGAGCGTAACACTTTAAAATTTCTCATGTATGAAACTATCGTCATTCCCATGCGAGCAATGGCCACTTCTCTTCCCCATGAAAATTCAATACCACATAAGGAGTGAAAATGCCGTGATACGGGCAAAGATACCTGAAAGCAGATCAATTGTTTTTTTGTTTTCTTGTTTTTGGGAAATGGAAAAAAAAACAAAAAAAACACTGTTAATAGAGAAACTGAAAATCGCTATACCGAAGAGAAAATGTTCGAGCATTATGCGGTAGAAGAGGTCTAAAAGTTCGATAGCAATTGTAGAAAATTAAAGGCAATTACATTTCTTACTATAGTATTATTTTTTCGTAAGTAAATTCTCGTAAAATCGAATTTACTAAACTTCACTAAGTTGTACAAAACAGTTTGATTATCGTGCATTAAATTCAAAATAACTTGCTCGCTGTACTGCAGGCCAAAATATATCGTAGCTTTTGAATTACAAATTACATTGAATCATCTTTCGAGAAATATCATGTGGCGATACAAACATGAGCCAACTATACAGGTGCATCATATGATGCACCTATATTATAACGAGAATTCCTCGATGAAATAACAACTGGCTTTCAAAAAAACTTGATGCCTTTGTCCAGAAACGGATATACAGTATAACCTTTAAAGTTTGCAGCAAGATGACCTGATATATTTGTAACTCCCCCCCCCATACTTAAATGTCAAATGAACAAAAAGATAAACTTTCAGATTTTTACACCATTAATTGAGCTTGAGAATAAAAATTACAACATTCTGCCTTATCCGTAATATCTAATCTACTATAGCTATACATTAAAGTTTGTTCGCCATCAATTATTTAACTTTTTAACGGACTATAATGTACGAACTAGTATTAAAAATTAGGTCTAGATGGATTTACGTGAGACCTATGACTGCATCACGATGGTCGCCATGCAGCTGTAGTCACACTTAAGTCGGATAATGAGTAAATTTCACAAGCATAACCACCATCACAATTTAATAAATGTATTCAAAGAGGAGAGTTTACAAGGTGCCGCGACTTAATTACCAATCAACACTACAGTATTAATGTATACAATGTACCTACATGTATATGATCTTCACAAAGTACTTTTTACATTACGCTACTAATTTAATAGGGTTACTCGGCTATAAAGTTTTACGAATCGTACCTTTGCAGTCGTGAAGTCACGTTTGCAAAATTCGAAAAGCTTCTGTCTGAGTACACTTATGTAAAGCTATTAATCATGCACTATAATCTCGGATTAGAGTTAAAAAATGAGTAAATGAGCAAGAGCAGAACCAATTATAAAATGCCAAATGTTAACAGGAAATTGCCAAAAAAGTCGCGACGCTTACTAAAGGTTTTCCCCATCCACTTAGCGTAAAATCTTCATGGAAATGGGCGAGGTTGAGAATCGTGGCCTCGAAAAAATGTGATGAGCTCACGTTGTACATATGACAAGCAATGAATGCCAGGGACCTGGGTGATAATTGGAAATAAACGGATGTACTGCAGTTTCCAAAGATGAGTTGTGGCCTCATCTACATGTAGGCTATCTATACGTATAGATATGTACATAATGTATGTTTGTATGTACGGAGCCCCGTAGCAGAAGATTTTCTTTTTCTTGTTATGTACGTGCATGATGACGCAAAACGCGTACAAAACCAAAACAAAAAAAAAAAAAAAAAAAAAACTTTTCACTACGGGGCTCCGTATGTTTTTGGTTTTGTTTTAGCTGTTTGCTTGCGGCTGTTTCGGCTTGCGCTTCTCCATCACTGCCAGTCATTTTGAAACTATGCAGTATATACAACAATTAGGCTATGCATGTAAGCAGTGAGTTTGAAACTTGAAATCGTCATGAAGTGCCATAACACACGGCTTCAACTTCAATAGCGTGCCAAGTTTTTACGAGGAAATTTGCATGACCATCCCTTAGGTTGGCCATCTTGCATTGTATCAAGAGGGCCATAAAAACTACAAGTGGACAACTTAATGCACCTTTTCACCTAATACTCATCAAAGGTAACGTCTGACGCATTCTATTACGCATTATGGGTACGCCGATAAAGACATCAAAGCAAAGGGACATTGACTACCAATCACAAATCAAGTCAAAATCCACAGGATTCTTCCCACTAATCCTATATTTTACGAGACTGTTTTTCGGCGTTGAAATGTATGGATAAACAGGGGTTTCTTTGAAATAAAAAACCACGTCGATGCCCAGAAGAAGTCATCGTAGAATTCAAATAAAAGAAAACACAAACGAAAAAGTTTTTTTATAGTTCGGTGAAGCCTCGCATCAATGCCCAAAACTAATCGATGAAACATGGCCGTTTAACTACGACCTATTCAACTATGTTGCCAAAGGCGACGAGTGAAAGAATGATGAAAATTTTCGTTGAATTTTCAATTTAACGAATCCGGAGGGCGAAAACGAGATTTCTCTTTAAAAATAAAGGGCTTAAAGTGAAAAATCTGTCTTCCCAACGATCATATATCAGGGAGAATGGGAGACCTCGACGAATTTTTAAAGTATGGGGTATTGATTGCCGCACAGTATTAGGACTTTCGATGGGGGTCCACCGACGCTATGGGGAGGATTCACCCGAAAAATGTACTTAAAAATTTCACGCACGAACGCCTTGCACTGACAGGTGAAATATTTCATCTGGTCAAATGTGTGAAACATGGAAATTGTAACGCTTCAGGATTTTATGGGATATTGCACATGCATGCGTATGCGACGTAAATGAGTCAGGAGCCAAAAAACTGCGAGCTAAACCAATGAGATCGGGGCTAGCAAAGCCGAGCAAAGAGTAACGCTTTTTTCGCTCTTTCCTCCCAAAAACGAAAAGAACATGCAGTAAACTTACATGTAAAGTATGTATAACATCGTTGAAAATGTACTTGTTGACATAACAATTACCTTACATAAAAACTAGAAATATGTATAAAACATATTAGGGCATCTATAAAAGGGAATCGAAAGGACTAGTTCAGAGGTAACTCGCGTCTCAAGTTTCCAGGATCAAATGTATACTGTATATACATGTAGTTGACAAATTACACACTGTTCACACGATCCGCAGTATGCATGCACTAATAGTGCGGACCAAGTGTTGAGAAACGCGTTTCTTTGGACGTTGATTTACAACGGTGTAACTTCAATTTAAACCATGTCGAAAATCTGGTTCAATCGAAGCGAGTTAAGCATAAAACCAAAGTTTACATCATTAATTAAAAGTTTATGAAGCTCGGTGCTAATGCCCTGAAAAACCGTCCATTTTATCGAGACGCTTCAGAGTATCGATTTTTCATTAAGGAATAGCACACGGCTTCTCATAATTTCGTCCTATTAGGGCCATGTCCCAAAAGAATAAGCGTTTTTTTACGATTTCTAAATGGCAAATTCATGTAGGCCTAAGCCTCAGACCGTGCGATTCCGAAAACTCGCGACGCTGCATGGAGAAGAAAAAAAAAAGTATGCATCATGCCGCTTAATTCCGACTGTAATTTGCAGTTCGGAATTAGAAAAATCGACTTCATCAACACCGCTATTTTCCTCCTCATTATTCACACTATGCTTAATCGATGCGCGTCCCAACCGACTTCGCATTTTGCATAAATTTGTAGGCGAAATGTGCGAGGCACTTTTCCTGTTCGCACGCCATTCGCAAAACTTTCGATGGCAATTCCCCTTGATATATGCAAATTTTAATTGCGTTCTAATTAAATGTTAATTATCAACAACAGTGAGGCACGGATGTATTGAAACGCAGGACCCGCGAGAGCCCGCGACGAAGGGAAATTATTCTGTCTGCAATTGACGTGCGCGCAGGCATGCGAGTATATACAACATAAAAATAAAATAAAAATAAAGGCCGATTGCAGCTTACGAACACGAAACCGAAAAAAAACACGGGAATAAAACATGGAGGCGCGAACAAAGGAAGCGCGTGAAAATGAACGCAATCAAGCGACAAACAAAAAAAAAGTTGCAATAAATGAAGCAAAAAGCTGTTTTATGGATCCATCCAACATTCATGAAGGCTTCTAATGGGAAATTTTTATCGCTTTTTTGCGCCAAAAATGCTGGGCTCTTTCAGCACTATACCATTAGGCCGCTTTAAATTTCAGCAAGCTGTTGAAATTCATCGCATACCATTGTTTTTGACTTCATACAGCACGGTGTCTTCATTAACATTCATCCTGATTTTCCCTTACCTCATCAATGCAAGTGTTCTCTATATAATCAAATCGTTTAAAAATGAGATAACCAAAGCGTATTTCGAGCGTTTATCATTAAATGAGAGTTCAGTTATTGAAAACAATATTTCTCCATCATCATATTCAATTTATACATTTACTAAACTGTATATAGGCCTACTACAAATCAAACCCTGCATTATATCAATTTTAAGATTTTCTTTTATATAAATCGCTATAATGCGTACTTGATCACAACTTGAAAATTAAAGAGACGCCGATTCGCCAAGAACTGCTAGTAGGCCTATTTGATTAATATAGCCTACCGTTAACAAACAGGTGGATAATGCGAATATGCGATTTAACAGTTTCCTATTAAATCACTGCAACCATCATGATATATGCAACATGGGATAGACAATTTCGATTAGCAAAAATAGTATTTATAATCACCTTTAAAGCATGATTCAACACAGACTTGTTCGTTAGCACAGATATGAAGAACGTGCAAACGAGCGCGTATCGTAATATTTGCCGTTTAATTATGTACACAGTATATTTTCATCATGCACACACGTTTTCTAATTCAAATAGTGTAAACGTAACAAGAAAGTGTTTTAGCCAGAACATCGCATATAGCAAAGTCGTAATCAGACTGCATGCATGCTTTTTGAGTAATTATAACATAAGATTAATGGATAATAGCGCGGATCAGTCTGGTAATATACGAGGGCTCATTTCCAGCTACTGTAGAACCCAAAATGCCAACCAATGAGACGAATACGTAGACTGCAAAGAGTATGACATACAGCACATGTAAAACTTGGGCAGCTATAGGCTGATGACGAGTCCAACATATATGCTGTATTTGTATCCTTCAAATATCAGTTTTCAGTTCATTCATTTCTTTGGTATACTGAGAATTACATTGTATAAAATGATAGCATAGAGATCGAAGCGTCGCTAACCATGATGCATGCCATGGTTGCAAATGTTCAATGCTATAGCACAGCGTAAGTAACCACTATCGACCACAGTGATGCAAAGATATTACATAAAAGAAAGTTGGCATGAAGTTGCCGTTATCAACCAAACACAGACAGGCAAAAAATCCTTTCAAAACATCCTTCAAGTTTCATCGACATCTAACACAGCAAATGTAAATACGGCGCGGCTTGACGATAGACTATAGCACTGAAACATAAACACAGATTTCTACCACTATAGTATACAATGTGCAGGGTATTGATAGAAGCCATGCATCCAATTTAAATGATTGGGTAGGAAAGCTTATTCGAAAATGTCCAGCTATTTACTGGTGAAACTTGAAGGAAAATGGCTGAGAAAGAATTGCGCTTAGATACTTCAACAGGGGTGCATGCCATCTCATTATTCAAGTCATTCAGATAGACGGAATGAATTTCCGATTAGCAAACCAACTGTACGCTTTGTTTACAGATGCTAAACAGAGGCAACAAGTGGAATACTTTGGCATTTATAATGCAGCGTGCAAATGAACCAGCGAATCAATAGTAAATTTAAATCCAATTGAAGCATGAAATGCAACATTACACTGCACTGCGAATCAACGCATGACACGCTCTTGCAACACCAGATGGCACCAGCAGCATACCCAGTTCAAGCCATGGCAGCATTACGGGACAGGTTTAACATCAATTGTAAAAATTTCATGTATTTTTTGACAATTTCTGTAAACCTAGAATACATTTCTGTCTAAAATTCACGTACATGAGTACATGTATATTTCATAAACGACTTCTTAGAGTCCTTGGAAAACTTATAAACATTAACCATTCTTAATTAAAATATCAATAAATTGGGAAGTCTAAATTTAAGAATGAATCAGAATGCACCTAAGTATCTATTATACATGTACATAGTACGAAATAACACAACCTTCGCATTTTAAAAAGTTGGAATTGGATTTATCAATGCTACAAATTAGATTTTTTTTTCAAAACTAATATAATACAGATAACTAAACAATAGTTATGATCGGTGCACGTTATCACACATGAAATATAAGAAGAAAAAAAACCTGTTATTATAGTCTATAGCCACTTAACAATAAAAATTCTGCAGTTTTATAAGAACTGAGTTAGTACAAATATAGCATATGCACTCGCACAACTGATATACTGTATATTGATTTTCCTTTTATAGCTCAAGATCAATTGCAAAGCAATAATTAATGCACGTTATACAGTACACTGTACATCATGTATAAAAACCTTAAAAATTCAGATAAGGTAATTTAACACAATGGATGGAGTAGCATATGATGCTCTTTTAAAAAATCAAAGAACGGAAAACGTTATTCAATCTTTACTGAAGGTTTTCAATATGCTTTTAAGCCATCTAACTGGCAACATGCTTCTCCAAATTTAAAAAAAAAATTAGAAATAAAAATACGAGTAAAATATGAATGTTACAAGCAGAACAATGAAATAATGTTTCGAGTAAAGTTTCTTTCAATTAAACTTACCGCAAGTCTCAACGTCAAATACCGATTTGAAACCCACTTATTCCTGATTGTCAATTTAATAGCAAAACCTGCTAATTTCCCCCATTCACAACTTTAAGCTTATCGTCAACAGTATAATCACAGTTAAGTGGACTTTATTTCGGCCAAGATCTTAAGGTTTCACGAACAACGTCAACGCTTACACATTTACTTCTACGTATACTTTTTTTCCTCTTTAGGTGTGTCCATCCGACAAAAGATTACCTGAAGTCAAAAGATGCCTCGTGCAAAAGAGGCGTTTTTGCCTTCGTATAAAAAGTAAAGTATATCAAGTCGAGAGAGAAAGAGCATTTAGAGGAAAGTAATCCGATTTGGGACAGTCTCAAATATATCACAAACTTTTATATTAGGCTATTGTTGATGTAGTTCATATTGCAACCGCCCTAATGTTCCCAAAAAAGTAAAATAACGCCGAAGCATATAGCAATATCATGTATATTATGTCGGCATGACCACTCCGAGCTGCACAAATGCACCCAAAGAAAGACACGAGAAAAATAGGAAAATCAATACGCGTAGTACACTTCATTTACTATACTGTTTAGAAAAGCATCCAATTTTCTCAGATCTGATATAGGATCTGGAGGATTTCGGCACAAAAGTAGAAATCGAATGGGAAAAATGTCCTAATCGGAAGAGCGGCGGGCAAGTTGGTACAGCTCTCGCGATATAGAGCCATGGAGTATTATACGAGCTGGATTTTATATATTGCATTTCACCCAAGTATCCAAAGACTACCGTTTTCTGGGTCAGTTGCAGCATTGGCAACATTAAGGCTTTTATAGCTTTGATCGCTGTCAATATGCATTGCATATGCATTTCATAAGTGAATTTCCATTTCGAGATGTAAAACGTCGAGTGAAAGTGGGCCACGCACACAGCTCGCATTTGGGTAAACAAATGGAACAAATAAATTTTAATAGTGGCATAAAACTGAACGGCGGTACAGTTTGGAGAAAATTTAAAATCACGCCATACTATAAACTCGCATCTCGAGAAGGTGGACGAAAGAAAATGTTGAATATATAAAATGAATATACAATTTAATGTGAAAATATATAAAACTCTAGGTGATTATAAAACCTGCATTATCACTCCTTAGACATCTCAAAAAATAAAACAGTCCAAGCTGCAGATTTAGACAAAACAGTAGTTCTTAAATTAAATTTCAGAAAAAAGGTATATAGAAAATGAAAATGGTTAACAAGAATGCTTTCAGACAAATAAAATTTAAATACAAACGCCGTTATATGAAGTTTGTTTTGACAATCTTAACTATAGTACAAACTCCTAATTTTAGGCAAAAAGCTGGAACCTTAAAACCAAACGAGTTAGATCAATGGTGAAAAATATAATTTCGCGGTGTTCTTAAGGTTTTCCCCAGTTATTAATGTTGCACCACTTACATACTGTACTGTTTAAGAAGAAACTACCAAGCCTGCTTAATTTAAGATTCAATTGATCGTCTTGTTTTTATTGGTTTCAGTAGAACAAAAAAGAAAATAATTCCACTCTGTATAGTTATTATTTTGGTAATTATCAGGTATTTTGGCTGAATTGGCGTCTAGGAAACGCGGGCTGAGATTCCAGCAAACGAGCAAAGTTGACCGCATTATTAAAAGCATGGCGAGGCAGCAGAAGCAGTATAACAGAGGCCTTACAAGCTCGCAGTTACGAGCATCTAATCATTGTCGAGGATTGCGGATTTTGATTAAAAGTCCTAGAAAGCTCCAGAAAGTACAATGCCAACGCCAACAATAGAATATGGACCTAATGCCTCGTGCGAGAAGCTCGGCAAACATTCGGAAAGTAGTTCTTACTTAAAAATCAGTATATGGAAGCAGCCATGTTAAGAAGTCGAAGGGCAAAAGTCTTTCGCAATATGGCCATGTCACAGTTCCGCTCAATATTGCGAGGCAGCCGAGTGCTTTTTCCCCACCTCTCTTTCAGAGGACTGACAGCAGTATACTAGCCAGCAGTCCTACGAGCGCTTTTCTCAATGTATTGTAATCAGATGGGAAAACGTGACAGCACGCAGGCAACAGCAACGAACTATTTGAAGATCAATATAAACTCAGCTGCCCGACCATTTCATACAACAGGCACCAGTAATACCGCCCTAAGCTAAGGAAATAACAGTTTGCAATATGTCGAGGGAGTTTGGGGGATACTCTATAATAGGAACAAGGGTGGTGTAGCCGAGCAAACGGGCAAAACTCTTCCATCGAGTGAAGAAAAGAAGGATTCAATTTTGAAGACCAATCTGATTTCCCCCCCAGTTTTTTTTTTCCTGCTCTTTTTCCTCTTTTGTCCCCAATTGAATTTTGTTTTTTCCACTCGTGTGCATAAATTGAAATTTTGAGGAGTTAAGGTAAAAAAGACAAAAGGAAATTCCGAAAAACATAATGCTTACCATTGCATATACGCAGAGTTGAGTATCCACAAAATAGAGAAACAATTTCAGACCACGCAACTTTGTGAAAACACTAGCTACTATTGTCAAAACGCCCCGCGTACAAAAGTTGGATACACAATAGGTCACATCACTACATCATATCGGAGAACGAGCGTTGGTTGATGTAGGCTACACGAATCATGTCACACGTAGGCTACCAAGATGGAAGGTAAAGCAAAGAATGTCCCGTGAATCACAAAATCACTAAGTTGGAAACAGCCACATTTCAAGAGAAGACTTGTGCAAGACTTAATTGTAATAAATAGGCTACATTCAAATACATGTCAACTAACTCCTCTACGCCGCGCCGATTTGAATCTTTGTAGACGGAGAAAAATATACGACGTTGACATGTTTAATTTTCGTTTGCAGTTACTGTACATCATGAAATTGTTGAACAGGAAGTAATTTTTCCCACACATGCTTTTCATACTGTACTGCATGCGAAACAACGTATGAGAATGAAGTAGCAACGATTTATATAACATGAAAAATGCACATGAGGCAAATCTGACTATATGTGGGGAAATTCGATAGAAATTATACGGGACGTCATTTACCAACGGCGATACACTAAAAAATAAACAGGAAATCACCCAATTTTGCATGTAGAGTA
Organism: Megaphyllum sjaelandicum; assembly: GCA_034698745.1. NCBI lineage: Eukaryota > Metazoa > Arthropoda > Diplopoda > Julida > Julidae > Megaphyllum > Megaphyllum sjaelandicum. Next base: position 4,142 of record JAQGBX010004464.1, on the reverse strand, counting down.
TACAGTACATTTACATGTATATCCAATGGTTGATGTGCCAGTCACTTTACCCACTGTCGCACACTGAAATGCCACTCGTATTACAGTCAACTTATAAGTCATCCCAACCATCAAAATACGAGTTATAGATTTATCAGAAAACCCACTTTTTTTCACTTCACCTTTGCTTAAATCTAATCATCATGAATAGGAAAGAACGCACGTTTCATATCGCACCAAACTCTTCTCAAAGTTTTGCTTGTTTTTCAATATTTTTACGAAAAATGCTATCTCAAATTCATGGAGGTGTAGGAAGTAAATGTCAGTCATATGGGCGTTGGGATGTAGGCTTCAATCATTATTTTGATGTACAATTATACCTTATCGTGAAATCTGCCAAGAACAGAATCAAGGAGTTGCGTTTGATATGAGCAAAAATCCGAGTTTATTTGCAGATTACTAATATTATATAACCAGAGCTAGAATCAACCGGTCAATATTGCTTCAGAACATTAGATTTTTACTCAATTAAGACTACCGAGCAAGGACAATACTGTTAATTATAGTGAGTTGACTAATGAAACGTGTTTCGTTAATGGCATCCGTTGAAGCGTCTCCCACCTAAACTTCAGAAATGACGAAATAGAGTGCAGTCCATTGCACAAATCCGAAAAACAAAGGATTGTGCAACCTATATATTTAACAATTTGAATGTTCAAATAGTTTATTTCCAGGAACCAGGCATGGTGCCATGGTGGGGAAGCATAAAGTGACCATGTGTGCAATCATACATAAACATAGGGCACATAAAAATTCACTTTCCACACTCAAGATTGCGGTCTTTAAATGACCACCTTCAAATTTGAGGCTGTCCTCCAATTTGTTAGCTACGCGGTCAAAAACCTCCAAACTTGGGAAATTCAAATAGGTGAACAATCTTGAATCGTATCAACTTTATTGACGATATCATTTCAGCTAATTTATCGCACCAAGTAGATGTAAAAATGGCCCAACATTAAGCTTAAATTAATGATATGCATGCCAATGATCTCGTTTGATCATCCTAGACAGTTTAATTTAACCGACTAAATTGTTTAATATACTCATCAACAGTCTTCATGAGAAATCGGTCATTGATGCAAAAATTGCATATTAATTCTTTAATGGTGTGATTTATAGAACGGTTTAAGAACCTAACTGATGCATTGGCATCCGATTTATTTCGCCATTTTCTAGCTAGATCATCAAAATCTAATTACTATGGATGCACGTCAAGTAAATATGATAACTTTTAAACTTGCCCTATAGGCAACTGCAAATTTTAAAACTTCATGAAGTATTAATTCTTAAGAAAGTTTTACCTTCAATAATCTGATTGTTGACTTTGTCGACAACTTTTCACCCCGTTTTAGCCTTCAGCTTCTCCAGTGCCCAACAAACAGAGGTTCGATTGCATGGCAAACATTGAATTAATGAAGCTTAGCCAACACGCCCTCAGGGATCCCATCACCATTCAAGCTGACATTAAAAATCTGCGAGGTAAATGAAAATGGATTGAAAAATAGGCTTACAGGGCAGAGACTCCCGAAACATTCTTAATATACAAAAATGGACGCTCCCAGGAGAAGATGCCATTCACAACGATGGGTCGATCCAGATAAAAAATGCATTTCAGCAATGTTTTGCAAGTATTGTCAAACAGTTTACCACGAACAACAAATAATAATGTATTATTAGAAAACTTCTTGTGAATTCATGGTGGCCATATCATGCCAAAAATGTTTCGCTACCAAAATTGCCGCGTAAACATTCAGATGGAAAAGATAAAAAAATCGTACATGTGTCATATTTGACTCTTGGACTCTTGAAATTGCGACTTGAATAACCCATATTCTAGCCTATACAGTATTGTTCAACACCTTCATTCAAACAAACTATTCAAGAGTTCCACCATTGAAAAACGGGGTCATGCAGCAAGGTGACAACCAGACACTTGATATGTTACTTCCAAAAGAATCGAATGTACGGAAAGAGTTGCCAACATTTTACAGTTTAATAATAATTGACATGAAAAACAAAAAACTGCGCTAGCATTGTTTACCCTCGAAAATTTATGACCAACAAAGTCAAAAACATTCCATTTTTAAAACATAAGAAAAATACTGGTTATGGAAGGCATGTAGAAGACATGCAAGGCTATCAGTATATTTATTTTAATCAACGACTTATTTAATTGCATGTACTGTATTTTCGAATATTTTCAGACCAATTTACATTGGAAACAAAAAAACTTGGAACTAGCAATGAAATTACATACTGTATGTGCCCTGTACATCTTTATATTGCAGTGTAGATTTCGTAAAACTAATTTTTCGAAGGGGTCGACCCGTAAATCAACTTTCCAATACTTTCTTGAGCAAGCAGCCTTGACTTTCCCTTTCCTCCCAGGAAATGTGCCAAATGAAAGGTTCAAGGTAAGAGGAAATAAAAAGACATGAGTGTAACCTCGAGAGAGATTTACTTTTCAAGCCTTTTTTGTACAGTAGGCCTATTAACATCGTGATCCTCCTCCTTCTATAATTCCAAATAATTACTTATTTCTAGTGCGCATTTAATTGCTGGGCCAGTACAACACATGTTATCATTTGCCGAGTATATATCCAAGAAAAAAACATGAGAGCACTCAAAGAATTATACGCGAGCGTTGAAAACAATTCAAAAATGCATATAATTATAATGCATACCATACAACAAATAAAGATATATGAAAAAACGTGCACTAGCCTATTTTCTTTGGAAACAAATACTCTTTGAACATAAGAAATTATCATTAAAGTAATGACCAAGGCTATAATCGGTTGGTTAGCAATTATTGGAGACCAACGCATGTACTTTATAGTGCTATAAAACATTAATTTTATAAGACATGCACGGAGTCGTCAAATTATATAAGAACGTATCATTTATGAAAGAACAGATAGATGCATGCAGTGGGAAAACTTAAGGAAATAAATATTATACCTGAAGCTTCTACTGTATTACGACTTAAATTGTGCAAACATTAAGAGTCCTGATTTAATTAAATAATTTGACTCATTAGTCGCTGGGTGCAATTCCTTCAATAAAGCGAAAACCCTTTCAATTAAGCAATTAAAACGACAAAATGATCAGTCAATCTATTGATTTCCTCTCAGGCTTAAGCTAAACTGCTAAACAACAACCTTTCCTGCAGTATGTAATTTACCTTCAAAGTGCGATGACTGGCCTGAAGGAACAATGAGATGTCAAAGTGAAAGCAATTTTTATTCTTCAAAACTCCACAATTGCATCGATAAAATTCAATTCACTCGGGGCGCTTAATAATTAAATTCATCAAATTCAGTACATGCATATATAGCGTGTATGCATGCTCATGTTTATATAAGCCCCGAGCTACACAGTATACAGTACTTCAATAAAATACAAGAGATGGTTGATAAATAAGCACGTGTTATTACAAAAACCGTGAGAAAAATCAAGGGTTTACAACAAATAAGTAAATACATGCACTATATAATTCGAAGCTTTAAACAAATTATTCCTATTTTCGTGATCTACATCACGATTTGGACCGTATAATACAATCTGCGTTAGCTAATACATTTATAGTACCAAACAAGAGTTTGTGTCCTAGAAGATTTCGTATATTAGTTAATAATTAACCGTCTAATGATTATTGATTTAGAGAAATGGGATTTGCAGGAGTCGCTATAGCAACGTTCATGAGCTTCCTTGTAGATGTAAACGGTTAGATAGACGAAAATACCCATTCAACTATATACTGTATGAAATTGTTTACTAAGAGATTGAATGAAAAACTATAGCTTCAAAACTGCACTTGAAGCCATTAAAATGGTACACGAAAGGAAACTACAAGCGCGTATACAATTGTACTATTGCCTAAAAATTATGTACTTATGATGTACTCAGAAATCCCTTTGACGTGGCGGGCTTTGTAAAGGAAGGGACACACCGAAGCAAACAGCAAACCCACAAAAATATATGACCCCGTTTGGAAGATTATACCCTAATCCAGGGGTCGGCAACCTTTTGAGACAGAAGAGCCAAAAGTTACAATTTTCAAAATTTCTCACTTTTGAAGAGCCACTAACACAGGGTGGCAA
>JAQGBX010004463.1:0-15322 GCA_034698745.1 Megaphyllum sjaelandicum | reverse complement strand
ATTTAAACATTTTTTTAGACAATGCCCCCTAAGAGAAAGTCAAGAGAAAGTAATATCCGCAAGTGTATTTTTAACATGTTCCATATAAGGTATACTATTTAAATCTCAAATTATTTGTAGAAACACCCTTTTCCGAATAATGTCCCCGGGTGCTGTATTGGGCACTGTACGGTACAGACAGCTTCTCGATCAGCTCAATTCAACTTCCGTGGAGACACGCATTTCGGTGCCACCCCACACGATGTCAACGTCTGCCTGACCCTCGAAATCGTGGTAACGGATGAGACGACATCAGGTGAAGCGTACCTTGGACGCGCAGCAAAACAGCAGCCAGAATGTCAGCGCCACCAGGGGCGCTGCTCGGTCGCCATGGTGATAAAGATGCGCCCCACAAGGAAAAGTTGGCCACGTCTGAACAGTGACGGGACGTCCATCACTCGGTAAAGCGCAGACAGCAGTGGGCGTGGCAATGATTGACAGATTTATGTCTACCTCCTATCAACCTGCCACCCATTTGCCATCGATTTTTGCTGCAACGTCGTCAAGAAGAAAAGCAGAAATGATGTGTGTTTTTGAATGACTCATTTAACTGCTGCTGCCTTGACTGCTCCTGCTTTTGTTCACCATCTACCACCCCTCACCCCCCCCTCCCCATTCCTCCTTTAAATACCCCTCCTATACATCCCCCCCCCCTTCTGCTTTCATCTTCCAAAAGCGTCTCTTTTTCTCCGTTACCGATGCCAGAATCAAGAGTTTAGGACATTATGCAGATGATGAGATTGAAATAGTTTACGACGAACTTAGTGAAACGCCGCCTCCTCTCCACCCCCACCCCACGCGCCCGACAAACACAAACGCTGATTAGAAGTAACCCCATCCATCCCTGCAAACCCATTATTAGTGCCAAGGTTCATAAAACAACAGACGGCGAGAGAAAATCCGTAGCGCCAAAAACGCTTTTCCAGCCCAAAAGTTAAAAGGAAGTGAAAAGAACAGGTTGAAGCGACCGCAACGCCACCTACGGCCTGGTCAGGTAATGGAAATCCTCAATGGAGCGCCATCTAAGGTCTGGTAAGAAAATGGAAATACCTAATGGAGCGCCATCTTCGACCTGGTCAGAAAATGGAAATCCTTACTGGAGCGCCACCTACGGCCTGGTCATAAAAATGGAAATCCTTACTGGAGCGCCGTAGTTTGCGTGGCAGTCCAGCGCCATTTCGGAGCTCATGCCGGCTACTTTGCTTTTCGGCAGGGGTGATGGATGGGAGCTCCGGAAAGCACAAGCAGCGCCATCTACGGCTGGTCAGAAAACGGAAGTACAGCACCGTTGCTGCTTTAGTTCGCGTGACAGTCCAGGGCCATTTTGGCGCTCATGATGACTGCTCTGCATTTCGGAAGTGGTGATGAATGGGGGCTCCGGAAGCGATACAATGCCAAAAACTGTTTTAAAAATATTTCTGTCAAGTTTTTAGTAAAATACTACCAGGTGATTTTATTCCTTGATCGACGTTTCGACGTCAATGACGCTTTCATCAGGAGCTACATTAGTTTGGGGGGGAAAAATGAAGTAATAAATCAAGCATTAATTAAAAATATTTAAAGCAATAAATTGAGTATTAATTAAACGATTTTAAGTGATAAATTAAACACTGATGTTTTTTTAATTAATGCAGCTCCTGATGATGACATCATTGAAATTGAAACAAAAGAATAAAATTACCTGGTCATGCATATCATGTGATAATTTATTAACCAAAATGATGTAGCTGTAAATCAACCAGGAGCTTCAAGAATCAACTATTATATTATTTTTCAAAAAGTTAAAGAAAAATAGCGTTGTCTTGAAACTGTCATGAGTTGAGCTGCATTGTGTTCCCTGAAGTAATGATGACCTTCAGTGCTGCCGGATAGCCAGTCACATCATAATCCTAGACTGGAACGTTTTTCTGTTGTAAAATCTGTCGAACACACTTTCTGTCAACCATAAGCAACGGAATAAAGCCACCATTTTGAACAGTGACAACCTTCCATACTCAATAAATGGGCGTTTTTTCAGGAATTTTTCAAAAAATACCGGAAACACGTAACCATATACTGTAAAGAGAACGTACTTCATGGATGGGCTAAGGGGTAAGCATTATTGATAAATTAAAACCCAATTTAACGTACCTTTGAACACTATAAAAGCAACGGAATGAAGCCACCATTTTGAACAGTGACAACCTTCCATACTCAATAAATACGAATTTTTTTAGGGATGTTTAAAAAAAATACCTGAGATGTGTAACCATGGTAAGAGAAGTACTTCATGGGATTATTGATAAATTAAAACCCACTTTAAAATTGAATGATTCTCCTTGAAACAATTAAAATCAAAGGAATGAAGCTGCCCTTTTGAACAGTGACAAACCTTCCATACTCAATAAATACGCGTTTTTTCAACGATTTTAGAGATGTTACAAAAAATATATAGGCCTACCTGAAGCAAGTAAGCATAATAAGAGAAGTACTTCATCATGGGTGGGCCAAGGTGTAAAATCACCGAAAGGACTTTGATCATCCCAATATTTTAATGAAAAATATGAAAGTTCCATTTTTCCATGGGTTTTATGGAACAAAGAATCAAGAAACAGTATATGCTGTTAAAGAAAAAAAAACAACAACATGAAAGCTGCGTACAATAATTGTGCCAAATAAGTGAACGTTTCAAATCTGACAGTTTAGTGAAAGGGGCAGGTGATGTGTAATTTGGCACCCTAATTACCGTTGCGTCGTGCTTTTTCCTGGGGTGTTTACGCCTTTCAAGAGTTGGCAAATTTGGAAGTTTCTTAAAATAAAGGAGCGTGTAAACCTAATTTCCAGCCCAAAAAACAGAGCCAATTTATAATGGAAGTCAGCTAGCCTTGGAAGTGCTTCGCAAAAATGCCATAAATATGAATGTCAAGCAGCGCTTTTCTTTCGTAAAAAACATAACAATTTATTGGTTTAATAGCGAACACGTAGCCCGCGTTTGTTGCCAACGTGTCCTAATTTCAAATTGGAAATTTATGTCACTGCGTATTATTTACATGAATGTCACGCCGAGGTCAGCTTATCTTCAGATTAAAATATCAAATTAGCGACCAATTTCGTTCCTCGACCTGCGTAAACATTTCTTCAAATGACGCCATTTTGCTCCCGACGACGTACCGAACTGCCACGATTACGAAAACCACCAAAATTTGCGTATTTTGTTTTTTCCGGAAATTTATTATTAATTACGTGTACGTCCTGATTAAATAAAAATTCCCTAAGCGATTACGCAAATTTAAGATGATTCTACAGTCGATACTCGTGCCTTAATACTTTCTGACAACTAGTGTACGTTTTTAAAAATGACATCTTCGCAAATATGCAGTCTCCCTGATGAAGTATTTCTTCGAATTGACACTTATTTTTTGCGTGTAAAATTTGAAATTCACTAGTTGATTGTCTACTAAATAAACGTACGTGGATTACATTCAAAAGAAACCGTAGTTTTCCTAAAAGGAGCTGTTGATTTCCTTTCATGATAATTTTCCCATAAATCGAAAAAAAATGACAGTATTTCGAAAGCTTCAGTCTCAAGCATTTTTAGGGAGGTAAATTTCGCACATACATGTTCAGTGTTCAGATTTTGTAAAAACAATAACTAGTATTAGAAATGTGACCCAAATGGTACTATGAACTGACTGCATGGTAAAGAATTGCATGAATTGAATAGAAGAATATAGAACATTAGAAATGAATCATGATTCACTGAGAATAGGCTACATACTGTGTAGTAGGTTAAAATGAATTGCTCATCTTATTTTAGTCCATTTTGACTAACTGAAACATGTTTTGCACCAACTAACAAATTGAAGTTGTTTTGGAACTTCTTGGAAACCTGTAGAAATGGAAAGTCACAGAAAACGAGGCATTCTTTGCATTTTTATCAGAAAAAAATGTACAATTACACGACTAACAAGGTTAGAACTTTACCAGAAAACATAAAGTCATTCGCCAGGCCGTAAAACATATACATGTAACTTTAAATTTTATCGCAGTAAAAACTGCGCTTTAAAAACCGCATTATGAAAACTTGTAAACCATACTGTGTGTAAATTTACAAAAATAGGATTAATTTACAATTTAAAACTTACCTGCATATTTTTAAGATAACTTTTGTATCTAAAACTTCAGAATTTGTCCGTATTTGAGCCATATTATTTTGCCTATTGTCTCATGGAACTGAGTAGACTTCGTTGTATTTCATGTATTTTTTATCCACTATTCTATCCATATTTCACATTGTATACAGGGTGGCAACAAAAGTCCTGCTCCACTGTAATATCGCAATAATGGCTTATAATATGCTGAATATCATTACGTACTCATACAGGAAATTTAGGTTATGCTTCACGATGGCTACATTTGTAACGGCCCTGCAGTTCATTTTTAGGGGTTTCAAGGTTTGTACAATTAGAAACTGTTTCGGAACACGATTGAATTACACTGATTATTTACTGCTCTGCAACTTTTCGATTGACGTTTTTGTCCTAAATATTTCAAGGGCGGAGGTAGCCCCTTGAAACCCTTGAAAATGAACTCCAGGACCGCTACAGTAGGAAAGAACTTTTGTTGCCACCCTGTATACTGTATTTACAGTGTGTATAACACTTTTACGATGGTACAATGTAACCTTTTGTGTACAATATAACACCTTTAAAAAGGTGCAATGAATTTCACTTTTTGAGTACAATATAGCACCATAAGAAGGGTGCAATGTATTTCACCTTTTGAGTACAATACAGTATATTTTAGGGGTGGAATATACTGTATCACCTAAAAATGTGCCACCGGCGTAACAAGCGACACTACCTCAAAAGGTGCAATTTGGCCTAATTTTTTATTTATTTAATGAACATGAATCATACAAACGTAACAAACATCAGTCTCCTTACGAGAGAAAGTCATCTCGACCATCCCTGACAGTGCGAAATTTCCCGCACCTATTATACCACGTGGATCATTGCGGGAATTTCTCCGCCACATTCGAGCGTGTCTCTCTGCGGCGAGCAGAATTTGATTATCAAACATGGCGCAGGTAGAACGCAGAGCGATTCGTATGCAATTAAAATTGCCTATTCAATTTCGTCTGGCTTTTTATGTCATGGGAGTCAGTCGTTGCCACGCAGCCGTTCGTATTTTGAATGTTTCTTTTGCCGATGTGATGGATGGATGGCCACAGCAGCCGACGACCATTTCCAGCACCGGAAAATGTCCTATAAATCACTACAAAGTGAGAAACACACTTTCTCTTTTTGTTGAGGGTTGTCTTCGCCTAGTGCCAGGGTCGGTCCCTGCCATCCGTCCGTCTATCCATCCATCCATCCATCCATCCATCCATCCAGGGCGTCCCGTCCCGTCCTCAGGGGGGGACGACAGCAGCGTCGGAAGAATGATGGCCGACTAAAACAACCATTTGTATGCATGAGAGACTTTTGCCAGAGATCCGCAGACAACCAGGCCGCGCCGAACAATGACATAAAAGGACAAACATGACAAAGCAGTCAGTCATTCACTCAAAAGTCAATTCAGGGACACGCAGGATTCTCAGCGATAAACAACAACAACGACGGCGATAAGAAGGGGGCTCTTGATGCATGCTCCAATCGGAAGCCTCGCCTTAATAGGCCACATGCTTTGTCTTTGCCGATTTGAATTAATGGCCGAAAGTACGACGACACCAAGTACCTCGCACTTATCTTTCTGCAAAAGTTTGGAAATTGTATCCAAAGACTCCAAACGAGCGCAGAACCGTTCGATGCTCAGTATGCTCCGATGCCAAAACTGTGCTTGCGAGATCTACCGTACTTCTGGCATGGAGACGTCCATAAAGGACGTCACGCATTTTCATGCGAGGCGTCCTTTATGGAAGTCCCTCGGATGCGCGAAGGGGGGTTTAAAATCTAGTCTACCATAAGCTTTAAGAGGTCGAGGAACCTCACCAAAAATTAAGTGACGTCATTTATGATTGACCTTTGTTGGGGAGCTGATCGTTCAAGCTGGCAGCCTGCAGAACTGAAATAATCACCGTCCGTCCAATGACACCTGTTTTATATTTTTCCATGCAGATATTTAGCAAATGCAGTAGTCGATATGCGATGGGTGTTCATTAGGTTTCCGCAATCATTTAATAAAAAACCATAAAAGGGATGTATGACAAATGCAGTACCCCCGTGGACAACGGCCGAGGATCAATGTGCAAAAGACAAAAAGTAGTTGCTCATCCTCGCTAGTGTTTCTCAAACGTTTTTGGACTACTGCTCCCTTTTTGAGCAAAAATGTCCACATAACCCTCCTTTTTGAGCAAATATTTCATCATTACAACTCTCCCCTCTTTGAGCAAATATTTCATCATTACATCCTTTTGAACAAAAATTTCAACAATACCCTCCTTTTTGAGCAAATGCTTCAAAATTACTTCTCTCTTATGCGATTATTTAATTACTGCTATCAGAAACAATATCATCTGTCAAAAATGATGCATTGAAAACTAAACTTTAATAATAAAAAAAGTATTGAAATCGAACCATTTATTTTATAATTAAAAAAGACACCGAATCTGTATGGATTTTAATTAAATTTGTTGGAAAAATTCTTCCATCATTCCTGAACATATTTCAACATTAAGAAATATGGTTCAAAATTTGCACGTGTTTAAAATTCGAAAGCAAAGATGGACTCCGAGGAGATAAAGGCTCAGCAGCGGCCTGTTGTTCGTTTTTTAACTTTTGAAAGCATTTCAAAAACAGAAATGTGTGACAAGTTTTAAGGTCCGAGTAATGTCCAAACGTTCGGTCTTTGAATGGATTGAAAAGTCAGAAATGGACAGACAAGTGTGAAAGATGCTCAAAGAAGTGGACGTTGAGTGTCTGTCAGAAATGCTTTGTCTTAAACATTTTTTGAGCGAAGCATACACTCGCTGCCAGATCGATGAGAAAAATGTATCTCCAAAAATTGAAATTTTTTTGACAAACGTTTACAAGTATTTCTCTATCAGATTTCTTTTAAATCTATACAGCCGTTTTATTTTATTGTTTTTTAAATTATTGCGGAAACTTAATGAACACCCCTTGTAGCTGCTTAAAAGGCGAAAAATTGCTGCTATACTATAGGGGTACTCAGAAGCTTTTCGAATCACACTTTGGTAGTCGCCAAAGTACTTAATTGTGTAAAAGGAATGCATTAATTGGTTTATAAACAGCGATAACATTCTGTCCAAGTGCTGTATAACTGAACATTCTCAAGACATAACTTTCCCTTCGTCAACCGAAAATGATTACAAAATGAAGAACTACTCTTAACTCAATTCAATTCAATTCTAAAGGGGAATTTAAGCTTCTCTGCAAATTAAAATCCAAACTACTTCGGACAGATCAGAAGGAAAAGTGAGCTAATTTTACAAATCCCTAAAATTCCCTTCATGGAGTAAAAAAGAGTATTTCTTCATTTTGTAATCATGCATTTCCGGTTGACGAAGGGTTTTTGTCTTTAGAATGTACAGTTAGGGCACTTGGACAGACAGCAGCCTTGGTATCGCTGTTCGGTATAGGGATGAATTGTCAGCTCTAAGCTGATACACATCACAGGAACCATTGCATAGTCATCGTAAAAAGTCCATCAAAATTCAGAAATCTAGTATTGGCGCATACTGTATACAAGATCGAACCACGCCCCGCCCACATCCGACATTGCCGGTTTCATTTCCGAGCAATTGGTAAACATCAAACAGTTCATTTTTCTGGAGCTTAATTAGAAGCCCTAGCAACTCGGAGGGATTGATTCCACCGACTATTGGCCAGACGCCCCTTAACCTCTCTGTTCTTCACAAACATGCAATTAAATCTCCAATTGCAAGCTCTTCCTTACATCTTCTTACACGATTGTAATATGTAATTATGGGAGCGTCCCCAGAGATTCTCGGCACAAATGACTGAAGAATAGAGTGTCCTCGTGACAACTTAAGGAGAGGTGCGAAGTACAGGAAGGGGTCCCATTAAACATTTGCATCCATCCCTACTACCTCATCCTGCACGGCTTTCGTTTAAAACGATGTTGATTGCCCTTCTGCGTTGCACTATTTCAAATTGGCAAAAGATTTACATTTACGCAACAGAAGCTACTCTCCAGGTTGGGCACCTCGTTGGAGGAAACGAAACAGTGCAATGACAAACTTCAGTGCTCCCTTGACGACGGCCGGGGGGCAATGTGCTAAAGACAAAAATGTTTGCTCATCACTGCCAGTGTTTTCCAAACTTTTTTTGGACTACTGCCCCCTTTTTGAGCAAAAATTTCATCATAACCTCACTTTTTGAGCAAAAATTTCATCATAAGTCCCCGCCATCCCTCTTGGAGCAAATATTTCAAAATTGCTTCCCTCGAATCCGATTATTTAATTAGTGCCATCAGAAACAATAACATCTGTCAAAAATGATAATGTACATTGGAAATTAAACGTTAATAAAAAAACTATTAAAATCGAAGCATTTTTAAAATTAAAATAAGACACCAGAGGATACACAGTATCTTGGCTAACCTGCCATTTTTAAAAAGTGGAATTACATATGGGGCTGCATTATAAAATGATGACGCCATTATCAGAATTGAAGAAACGACGTCATAATCAGAATTTAAAGAATGACGTCATTATCAAAATTTAAGGAATGATGTCATCATCAAAATTTAAGAAATGATGTCATCATTAGACTTTTTATGAATGACGTGATTAACAAAAAAAACTTATGAATGACGTCACTAAAAATTTTAAAATGTCATCAGAAGTGTACAGTACGACGTCATGAGAATTTTAATTGATGACGCCATTCATTAAGAATTACCCATTTTTTGGACATTTAATCAAAAAAATTTTGATAGCTAATGGCACATTAGTTCGAACCTCTAAGGTATTTAATTTGTCTTCCATTTAATCGGGTATTGTTTCGTATTTTTAATCACACACTTTTTCCGAACATTTCTTTGAACATTAAATCGAATATTTTGTTTGATGTCCGCAAAAATCGGCATTTTCTACAAATTTCCTAAACTTGTCCGATTAAATAAAGTCGCACACAATGAATGACGTAGCCATCGAAAAAAATTCTGAATGACATCTTCAGAATTTTAAGTTGATGACGTCATCACAAAAATGTTCTATTTTTTGGACATTTTTTCGAAGATTTCATCGAACATGTTTTTGAAGATTTAATCGGACATTTTCAGGAGATTGCGAAATCTTTGGCAATTTCTAAAAACATCGATCGAAACAAAAACCAAGAGCAACATATTGTTTATGTACATGTCCACAAATGTTTTAATTCATGTCTCGCAACTTTGAGCCAATGCTTTTCAATCTCTTGCTTTGTTATTTATTGATAAGATGACGGGGGCGATTATCAATTGATGGAAACTGGTAATTTCCGATAAAAAAGAGCGGGAAAGAAAACGTATGCTACTCATCAGCACTTCCGAGAGTGTCAGGCTCCTTCTAGGATTAACGCAATCCATGCCACAATGATCACCATAGACGTTTTAGATAGAATAAAGCTACAGTGTATTTTACTTATCTTTTAACATTCGTATTATTCGGAACTAGAACATTATGATCAATTTCCCAACAAACATGTCACAACTCTAAAGTACAGCTAGTGAAACCTGGAAAAGTGACCACCTTTGAATGTTGACCTCCTGTTTATGTTGACCACTTTTTGGTGTATTGTTTTTTCTGGTATACATTTCCTGCATAAAAATTCTCTGTATAGTGACCAGTGTGTGTTGTCTTTTTTTGCAATTTTTACATTGTCAGTGTACCTTATAAAGTGACCAGATAACGGATGAGTAACGTTACATCTTTCTTTAACCCATGGACATGATGATTCTGTACTTTTTTTTGGCTTTGGTGGTTTTTTACTGCATTCATTACAGTCTACATGTATAAGGGCAGTGTACATGTTCATTATTTTAATGTAATTGACGCATTCTTCGTATAGTGACCACCTGTGTACGGTGACCAACATAGCACTTTTTTTGGTGGTCACTTTAAACAGGTTTCACTGTATATCATCAAGTATGCCATTTTTGCATGCTGCATGGTAGCTACTTACAAAAATGCAGCTGGGAACATAATCAGTTACAAATGATAAAAATATAAAAATTATGAAATGACCACGAACAAGTTTTCCAAATAATAACATAGAAGAATTTACGATAATTTTTTAGATCAATTCTTTATTAAGTTATTTTGGATTATATGCATTATACAGGGTGGCCACAAAATTTTCACTTTCAATTTCCCTGACTTTTTCCTGACTAAAATCCTCAATTCCCTGGCCAAAACTTACTCCTTAAATAACAATTGCAATGAGAAGCTTGGCAAAACACTACATTTTGTTACAAGTCTAGCTGAAGAGGATTGGGGACGGAGCTGCTAGCAGACTGAGTGCAGGGATTGCATTTTGCTTTTAATTGGGAAAATTTCCCCTGACATTTCCATGACTTCCATGACCACTTTTCCCCCCTGACTTTTCCCTGACTTCTGGCCACCCTGATTATATGATTTATTGGTACCTTTATTCATAATTATTTCATTAACATGTTGTTGTTTTTCTCCTAAGCCCTGAATAATTAATTTGTAGTATTTCATTGCATGGGGCAGTTCAATATTATTTGTACTACTTTACATGAACTACATGTATACGTAATTAGGATTATTTATTTAAAATGATTTTCTTTCTCGGGTGGCTTTATATAAAAAAATTATGCGTTGTAACAAATCTTGTACAATATCACTAACACTGTACATACAGTACTATTTAAATTTGACAATTTGTACAAATGGGCTTGCTAAACTATTAACAACTAATAAAGTATGACATTCAATTAAAAAAAAATCAAATTCAATCAAAATGTTAGCGCCATCTATGATGATTTACGAGCAATATTTAAAAATGGTGTTTCAAAATTTGCTATCTTCGGTAACGTGTCGAGATTTCAGCACCACATGTGAGTCTTTGACACAGAATTTTCGTTATAAAATTCCCGGAATTTGGAGTTAAATGCATGTAGAACAGCTGACTTTTCTGCTAATGCATCTGACTCGAAGCACCTGATGCTGAGAGCAGTCCTGCAGAAGGAGGCGCTACGCTCGTTGGTTGCTGAGATTTTGAGAAAACTGCCCCAATCTGGACGAGATGCCCAGCCCTTAAGGGCGCCCATGAAAGGAGGTTCGTGTGTAGTTAAGGCCGGTAGTATAAACGTGATAATTAATAGCGTTCATTTCATGCTATGCAAAGTTTGGGCAAATAATTGTTCTGGTCAAAAGTAAAAGCCCGAATGGAAAAGGAAATCATCATCATCTATCTCGTAAAAGTGGGGGGTAAAAGAGGAGGAGGAGGGGGTGGGGAAGAAAGGGTTAAACGCTGGCCGAAATGGCGATTGGTGCTCACGAGCGCCACGCACGGTGCAGTTAGAGCTAGGCGCTATATAGACGAGGGAGGGGTAAATAAAGCAATTTGAATGGGAGAGGAGCAGGAGTGGGAAGGTAAATCAAAAAGAGGGATTGAAAGTTGGTAGGAAGAGAAAGGTGGAAATAAAAGGGAGAGTTGTTGAATTTGTTGTTGTTGCAGTAAGTGCCCCGGGATTTGTCTTGTAATGAGATCACATTTAAGACGGTGGTATTTTATTATGCCTTTGAGGTTAATCAAGACAAGCTTTGTAATTACGTAAAATAAAGTCTACATCCGAAGCAGAAATTAGAGCAAGTGCCAAAGTGGCTAAAGGATTAGTACTGGGGATTCGCGAGAGCGCGTGCCTTTCGCGCCAAAGGATGCCTTCAATTTCCAACGACCAATCCATGCGAAATCTGCATTTTTTTTTTATTTTTGCTTCGATGCTAATTTATCACGTTGAAGATATTGTAAATTACGATGATATATTGCCGACAGAAGTCATAATTGATAATAAATTCAAGCGCTGGCTTCGTAGAAGAAGAAAAAAAAGGATTCAACTGGAGATGCTAATCTTCAATTTAATCAAAATCATTGAAATCGGATAATTATATAACTTGCACCTCTTCCAGAGATAGACTCTCCACCTACTGGTAGCGACTTGTTTAGCCAACGAAAGAAGCGGAGATTCTAGCGCAATTGCGCAGGAAGTAGTTACACGCAGATTGGCACGTCATTTATGCGCATGCGCAGATCCCAATTACCCGTTTCATGATCAAATTTGAAATTCGAGAAACTGCGATGCGCGCAATATAAAAGGGGGGAAAACACCGAAGAAACTTAAGACGTCGCACACGTGGCAATTTATATCCCGAAACTTTCCTCCAGATAAATTATTGTTCGATATTTCCTCGTGTTGGGAACAATTCCCTTCGTAAATAAGTTTCCAGATGTATATTATTTCCAGAATAGAAAACGGTTCCATTCTGAGGAAATTTTGAATCAACTTATTCCTTCACAAATAAATTTCCAGATATAGAAAACGACCTATCCTAAGGCGATCCAATTCCTTCGCAAACATGTTTCCAGATATATTTCCAGAATAGAAAACGATCCTACCCTGAGGAAGTTTTCAGGGATCCTATTCCTTCGCAAATAAGTTTCCAAATATATTTCCAGTACAGAAGACGATCCTATTCCTTCGCAAACAAATTTCCAGATATGTTTCCTGAGCGATCTTATTCCTTCGCAAATAAGTATCCAGATACATTTTCAGAATAGAAAATGATCCCATTCCGAGCAATTTATTTCTGGAAAGAAATTGACGTCAAAGGTTTTACAGATACGCACAAAAGTTTCTTTCAGTTGGAAAGCCAATCAGGAAAGACATACATCATATAGCACTGCTGTCAACTTAATTTTCCCCCATTTCCCTTTGAATATATTCTGAAAGTATTGCTACACATGTACGTGTGCATGTGCCGCAACAGGAAATCGTTTAAGATGAAATAAATTTACCGCAATTTATTTCCAGATACAATTTTCCTGATGCGTAACGGCCTTTATATACATATATATATTTATATACACTGAAACTTGGTTCACAAAACTGGAATAAAATTTCGTTTTTATTTCAGTTTCGGAACTTAATTTGATTGATAGTTTTAAGATAATTTCATCCAATTTCGACACATTTTCAATTTTTTTTTTGGAATTTGAGCGATTTGAGCCAAGGCCATGGAACATTTCCGAAACTAACCAGTAGTTAATCCGCTAACAAACCCCGGGTCAACCAAACGCGGTATTCATCGATGTTACTTTTTAAACGGTTCTTTCCTGCACGGTCGTGTACAGGTTTTAAAATTGAACTAAAAATTGTCATCGCCAGCTGGGATTGAAAAATCAATTTGGAAACGAAATTTATGAATTTAATGAGTTCGGTTGGCACCCTAGCTGAGCCGCCATGACGCTGGGCGCGCGGTGCATGCCGGGTATAATGGCGTCGTTTAATATTTATACACAAAAGATGCGGGAGATAGGCGAGTGAAGGAAATTTTAACCCGAAATGAATTTACCTTCGGGTTATACATGAATTAAAAAGATAGAATAAAATATCCGTATATAGAAAAGCTTCGTAATGGCGCTTGGATGCGCGAGAAGCAAATAGCGTCTTCTGGATTATTTGTTCTATAGGGCGTTCGCATATATAGCCATGCAAGTTTTCCAAATAAGACAGTAAATTTTAGTTGCTTTTCTATGCAAAAGAGTGCGAGCGTGGAAAAAGACGGAGTCATGTAAATCACGCAGACAGTTAAGAGTTGCTTGATTATAATTGGAATTCTGCGCAGACTTAGAAATTGCCCTCGGTGGGCAGGTTAGTTTGTGCTCGGCAAATTAATGCCAATGCGGATTTAAAGCTTCAATTACATTTATACAAAACAGACAGAGCTCGAGTAATAGCTTGTTGTGGATATTGCCAGCCTCAAACATCCATAAAAGCCGAGCCGCAGCCATAGAAAGCCGTGTCCACATAGACCCATATATCTAATAGGTCTAGAGACTGCAATTCGATGAAAATTAAAAGAAAAATGCGCGCCTACCGTTTATTGTTCGACGGTAATGACGGAGATAAAAGATATGGCGAAATTACATACGCACGCAGCGTCGATTATTAAATGTGTCAAATATGAGTTTGGGGGAGCTATAGCTTCCAAGCCGCCATCTTGAATTTCAAAATTTAGACAAGGTGAAGGCTCGGATCGTACTCATTATTGCCATCAGAAAGGTGAAAAACTGGGGGTTATCAGATGCAGAAATGTTACGTGAAATCACGTGTCCGAAAGGAATGAATTCATTGGTTTAAATTAATACGGAGATAACCACGAGTGAACTTTGCAGGGTTTCCCCAGAAACTTCATTTTCAACTTCATTGACTTTTCCAGGTTTTTAAACAAATTTCTCTGACCAATGACAATGTAGCTAATTTTCTACATTTGTACTCGGAATCTGTTAAAAATTTTGCAAATTAATCCTCGGAATAGGTCAAAAACTTTGTAAATATGTCATCGGAATCTGTTGAAAATTTGGCAAATTCATCCTTGGAATAGCTTAAAAACGTTGTAAATACATGTACTGTATGTCCTCAAAAAAAGGTTGAAGATGTTACAAATTTGTCCTCTGAAATTGGTGAAAATTTGGCAAATTTGTACTGGGAAAATCTTTTGTAAAAAAAAATATTAAAAACAGTAACCCTAGATAACCACGTGGAAACATTAATTTTGGATTATGACAACATTAATACGTTGAATTTCCTTGGCGTTTTCAAAATAGTTCATTCTTCCCTGACTTTTCCAGGTTTTCCTAGTCTGGGGGAACCCTGTTTTATAAACCAATGAGTTTGCGTGATCTCACGACCAGCAAAAGTACCATTGGTAAATCTCCTGTCTGAGTACCCCTCTAATGCATCCCGTTGAATGCCGCGTGGAGTTGCAGCATCGGAAAATGAAATAGGAGATGAAATTTAATTATCAGAAATTTCTTGTTCATGAATAGTTCCAGCTTAAAACCAGCACGATAAAGCGAAATTTACATGCTGCCTCACATCGCAATCTCGTTCTGGCTTAAAAAACATCACGAAAAAGTGAGATTTGCATACAATCTTTAAAAGCGCAATCTCGTTTGCATTTCACTTCATACGCGCTCCAGTGTTGCCACTCTAGGGATTTCGACAGCGCTCACGCAGCATCTGGCAGCACTGCAACCCTCAACCCCAGTCCCTGCACGGAGGCTGGGAGAAGATAAAAAAGATGTACGAG
>JAQGBX010004462.1:0-15322 GCA_034698745.1 Megaphyllum sjaelandicum | reverse complement strand
TGATTACAGACGTTATTAAAGTGGAAAGAACAAGCAAAATCAGACGTGTTGCAGGACTTTTGTCCGGGGGTTGTACATACACTGTATGTAGGCTACAATGCACATGTATATATGAACTCATACCTTTCCCTGAAGTCTACTTGAAAACTACGAAAATTGGCCATTAAGTTTAGCAAATAAGTTGTCAACCATATTGTACATGTACATGTATACCGTATGTACAACTGGAGAGAATGGTATAGTTACATGTATTTGCATTTTTTTCTGAACGTGTTTTCCGAAACTTCTCGCAAAGGATTTTTGTTCGGGTTTAATAAATTGGATTCTCTAATTCACTTCTAATTAGACGTTTGCTAAAAGACTTTCCTGTCCGATGGCTATAGCTCGCTACTAACGTCGAATGAAATGTTTTTTGTGGGCTATTTTTCAATTTATTTGGATTAATTATTAATCTGGACACTTGGCATAAGAACTCGCGCTTAAACCGGAGTCCATTATAAATTTACAAGCACAGTCATTAGAGTGAAGCATTCCAATTAAAACATCCGATTTCAGCTTATATATAATTCACGTCATGATCATCAGTGAGGGCCTTGTTTATACATGTTTGTCACCATCATTTACCGAATTTAATGAAGACTTTCTTTGAATTGATAAAATTGATCATCACATCCTCGCGAAATTTGCTAAAATGTCGGATTAAATTTGCACAATGTGTTTATACATTCTGCAAGTACGTGTATTGCACGATGAAATATTTAATGATTGACATATGCTGTATTATGAATGAACAAGTAAATGCGTAGTTACAAAAACTTTAACTATAATATTCCTCTCCATTACTAATTATTTATCACGGATTATTCAAACGTCCTATACTGAATAATAAGCGCATTAAAAAAAATAGCAAATGTAGGCCTACATGTATATATTGGTATAGTCTGGTGTAAATGTTGTTCAACAAGTTAGTTATTACGGTTGGATGTGCAATAAAAAGCATTCCACCTACATGTAATGTAAATATACTGTATACTACTGTATATGTAATGATTATTCATATTTACTAATTGTTGTTAACATAGTCAAACTGTGTATTAAAATTACAACATTAAGGATAAGAACTTGTACACACGCATATGGGAAATGTATAATGTATTTATTAAACAGTATATATGCAGTATATATCGATAATAAATCGCATTTCTACTGCGCCGACTCAGTTAAACCAGTTTGTACAAAATCCAACCCAGGAGAACCGAAATGTCATCTATGAGTTAAATTTCGGGCCACATCAGTCTGAATTTTTAGAAAGTGCATAAATACATGTATTTAACTTGACGCAACTTGCCCATGCACCGCCAGGATGCAAATTCTGCATTTGCGTAAGTGTGAATGTCTGCTAATATTATTTAAAATTGATTTGAAATGTAAGAGCATCTTTCGTCAGGAATTTCGATTAGCTGACCCCGAGTGTTAGCTTTAACACTACCTTATTACGGCTTTAATTATACTATGTCTTCTCAGTTGATTACGCGTGAAGCTATACAACTTTCATTGCAAGGTCGTTTTGAGGTACAGTAAAACCTGTTTAGAGTGACCACCAAAAGGGACAAAGTTGGCCAATGTACACAGGTGGTCACAATACAAAGAATGATAGAATTAAGCTAAACTAATTTACATGTACACTGTATTTATACATGAAGACTGTAATACATGTAGTTTAAAATCACAAACCTAAAAAATACAGAATCATCATGAGAATTACAGTATATACGAAACCAAAAATAGTTTCATCATGTGAATTGCATGTTACATACAGTATATTTATTACCTTATTACACATTTGGTTTCTTTAAGAATAAATTATCAAGTTTTCTTTGTTTTAAATGCTTTTCGCTTTTTATGATCATGCTTTCCTTGATTTTTTTTCGATCTGAATACCATGATCCATCATTTTTGTGCAATTTGACACAGCATTTTTTTAACTACCTGCTCATTTCCAAAACATTCAGTTCTGAAATCATCTCAGTTTCTATTTCTTCTTAACTATCACTTTCCCCATCAGAAATTCCAAAAGTATCATCTTCCTTTGTAATTTCATCAATAATCTCTTAAGGTGTAATAATGCTGTAAAGTTGAATGTCACTATCTACATGAAAGGTGACTCAATGTTATCTGGTTACTTTTAAGGTACATTGGCAATGTAAAAATTGAAAAAAAGACAACACACAATAGACAGGTTGTTACTATACAGAGGATTTTTATAAAGGAAATGTACACTAGAAAAACCAATACATTAAAGTGGTCAGCATAAACAGGTGGTCATTTTACAAGGTGGTTATAATCTATTTCTGAAATGTATCGGCATTTTCTAATCACTAAATTTTATTAACCTGGGTTCGATTATACGATGCCAAGTTTTTCATATTTTTTTTTAATTGCACGTTGCTATTTATAGAAAATCGAGTGTAACAAACGGTATACATGTATAGCCTACGCACCATTTATTGAGGGAATGGAGTACGGTATACTCTAAAGTGCTTCTATTCAAATGGCGTATGCTTGTAGCCGAAGCGTCATTTTGGTGTAATGCATCGAATTGCACGGTGCCTATTGGATAAAGCGTTTTCTCTTTAAGTGTTGATTTAGCCATTTCACTTTATGAGATAGAGAAAGCAGTCTACCCCATTAACTGTTGATGTTATTTTGGTTGCTCGCCAATTTAACCGGTTTTTGCGCCCTTATTTCTGCATTTTTTTTACCGTCTTCTCTCGGTCATCTCCAGTTTAAAATTACAGTGTGCCCCTTTTAAGGCAATATTTTCTTTTTTATCGCTGTTATGCAATGAGGAAACGCCGCGGAATAGAGAAAAACACGTGCACCTCTTGGAAACCTAATTATATGGTCAGCAGCAATTCCAGCCCCGGTTAAGTATTGGCTGCCCAGTTTACCGTCTGCAAGACGCAGTCGAAGATTCCAGTAGATCTTATAAGCGAAAATATTTCTATTTTCCAACACTATATACGACAATACGCAATACTGTAATGGTCCCTATTTTCGAAGCAATTTGCCGTGTTAAATTAACGGTCTGCTGCACGGATGTGCGCTAAATTATTCGGGGATTAAAACTGACTTTAATGACAAACACGTGAGATGACTTAACTTCTACCTTTAACTTTTAATGACGGATACTGTATATACATGTACAATTTGCGGAATACAGGTAAATGTAAGCCGATGATGCACTCGTATCTTGTATATCGTAAACTTTCATTTTACATGGATAGTATAAGTAGCCTAGTGAGAAACGTTGCTGAGAACTCAAATGGTGTTTTCGAGTGAAGTTCGTAAAGTAGTCACTGCGACGAAATGTGATGCTGTCGCCTAAAGAAGTTGCCGTGCAGCAAAGCACCTTTGTAAGGCGCATTTTTAACATGTACCAAATCATTACTGTATGAAATATTTCAGCAACACTTACAATATATTTCTGACGCCAGGGCATGTATGATATGATGGATTATATTGTATACATTATTATTTTAATAGAATATTTCATATTTTTTCAGTCAATAATTTCAGTTTATTTCAAACTGAAATTAATCGTATTAGATGCAGGTTGATTTACATCCAGAACTTCTCTCGGAAATCGTGTTTCTCATTTAAGCTTAGGACATATATTTTGAGAATATTTGGTGCAGTTTTCATTTATTTGATTGTTGAAAGTTAGGTAGGAATCACAAGTCTGCAAAATGACCCACCAATATTTTATTTCTAATAATTTGTTTTTTTTGTTCTTTATAATCATTCTTAGAAAATAATAAAAATACAAATATGTTTAGGCTATACTAGAGAAATTTTTTTTAATTCATATGTATTGCATTAATCACATAGAATCAAAAACATTTATAAAAAATTTATAAGTGGGAAGCTATAACAACGATGGTTACCAATAAAAGACACAAAACAATATGAGCTTTTTGTGATGCTCGAACATCAGAATCAGATGAATTCGATGAACCGGACCAATTCAACTAATTTTTTTTTTACTGGCGAACGAATTGAAATGTCCTTAGTTTCTTCAACGCGCGGTCGAGGTGCTTTAAATTTGGAGTAGGCTACATGTATATGCAACTGCATATCAAACGTTTAGGCATACGTGACTGACTCTGCATGCGTAGCTAGGGTGAGTTTTTTTTTATAAAAAATTTCATAATTTAAAATGTCTGAAATTTAACTAATTTTTAAAATACATGCATGCAGTATTTGTATATTATTGGATTCTATATACAGTATTGCCATGTATATACGTTAAGTTTTATGTCTTAGGCTATTTATTACGAGTTTTCAAATGTATAGGGTTGCTAATCGCATTTCATTTGAGTATAAAATTCGCTCAAGTTCAGTGGAAATTTATGCCATTTTGTCGTTAAATTTTCGTACGAGGCATTTAACGTCCCATGTTTAAAGTAAGCTCGCGTGGATTGTTTCCGTTGTACGTGGCTGACCTTTTCGCCCCATTCGTTTGGTTTCACGTAGGCCTATTGGCGTCCAGTCGCTTGACTCTCGCTTGACCTGCGCACAGCGCCGCGAAGTTGCAGTTTATTTGACGAATTTAAACTCTAAATTCTTTCTAAGTGATGGTGTGAGGAGCTTAGAGTGGATTAGGAGCTTCTCGCGCTATATTTGACAGTGCCAGGGTGACCGATCGGCGAGAAGGCGCGAGAACTTAGATAAATGAGCGGCCAATGTGTCCACTCGATTTGACCAGTTCGAGCGCACGCAGTTTACCATTGGAGAATCGGGGAAAAATGGCCTTTCGACGTTTTCCAGTAATAGTTGAAATTCCGAAAATGCTGAGTTTGCTACTCGGGCCCTTAAGCCTCGACGTGCCCTTGATATATGAGCGAATGTTTGCCAAAACCAACATGGCTTCTTGCTGCATCTTTGTTAGGCGCAGTTTTCTGCTCAGTGGGGATTTTTTTGTGTGCTCTATTTCCCCTATTTTTGCTTTGCAGCTCAATTTCTCTTTGCTCAAATCGGATTTTCTGAACTCATTATTACGGCATCGCATCCATTTTTTGTCGTTTTTCGTTTTTTGATGCCTGTTTTTGAAGTCCACTTGAGACTCCGCTTCAATCATATTTTAAACCAATGGGCAGCTTTGGCATCAATCCCATGCATTTTAGCAGCTTCGCAAAGCGCATTCTGACCGGAATCTGTAGCTGACCGATTTTTTTTCATTTAAGATGGTTACTGGCGTTTTTTTCAAGCGTTGCTCGACGTTTGACGTTTTTTTTTATATGAACTTTATGATTAAATTGGATCCAATTTTACGAACATGTATATATAGTTAGCTGCCTTATTTGATATTACAAAAATGGACATGGTTTGCCTTATAAAGTGCTCATGAAATTACATTGACCTGTTCAATTATGTTGCCACGACATGATCTTGAATGTGTTGAAGTTGTTTGATGTGAAGTTGCGAAATGGTGTGGTAAATTTAAATAATTGGAATATGAATTGCTTATGTATTTTTTTAGACACTATACATATGAAAACATGGTTAGTTTTCTGCATAGCGTTCTCGATTATTTTCTTAACTGTTGTACATGTAAGGTAACCATGCATGCTTATACAATTGTATGTGCTGTACCTGTACTGCAGGCCATGGATTGCTGGTTTCTCGTATATATGATTTCGCAAATACAATATTTGATATATATATATATATATTACTGAAAAGCTCTTCGAATTCTCAATGGCTATTTGTTTTGCATTTGAAATATTTGCTTTCTGCTATCGAATGCCGCAGCATTGCCTACTAAACGGATTTTGCTTTCAACTCCGCACATATTTTGCTCTTTTTATGGTCGAATTGTATAATGCACGAGTATATAAATAGATCCTTGCAGAGTGGGGAGACATGTGACCCTCGCCAATTCATTGACGCTCCATGCCTGTGTGACCCATGGAAATGTGGAAAGCCTGCCTAAGGCTTTACAGCAAAGCTTGAAGTTGAATGCTATTAGATTTGGTATGAGGGATAGCCGCGAAAGATCTGGTGCACTGACGTCGTTATGTATACAATTAACATTTGTTTTTACGAAAACTGAATTGTTATAAATATTAACATGTTAATTCTTTGCATCTTCAATAAAAGGTGATATTTGAGTTGATCACTTCTATAAAAAAAATTGGTAATGTTCAATTGGAATCTCAATCAATATTTTGTTTTTAGTTTGATTAATGTGAATTTCTTTAGAATCTGAGTTCTTGATTGAAGAATACACGAATGTTCGTCATTAAAACGCACGCATGCTTTTAATTCATTCACAGCGTTTTTTAGAGCCGATAAAACAAAGCTACCGTGTGCGAATTTGAAAACATATACATGTAATGTTTGAATAAAACGTTTATTAAATCATGCAACGTATAAAGTATATGTTGTTAACGTGCCGATTTTTAAAGGATGCACTTCTCGCGTTTCTTAAACAAAACTTCGAGAGAAACGTTTTCAAATAATGCAATATTTTACATGCAGAGCTCGATGGAAAGATGAAATGACGCTGGCCGATTTATACAGAATTCCACGAGTATATGCTCCTGGTGAGATGAATATAAATATACTATAGAATGCAACATACTTTAGTTGGGTACAAACTCGTGATTATATAGATCCTGTTAAATCAAAGGTACCAAGAATGCCATTCTTTCCCCATGCTTTCAAATGAGTTTCGGAGGTGCAGGGAAATCGAATATAGCCTATAGCACATGTCCAGTATGTGCATGTTAGGGAAAAAGCAACAAACATGCTTACAAACTAATTTTTTTTTCGTGCATGTGTTTTTGTCGTTTGTAGTCGGTCCATATTAGGTCAGCTGACATGTTGTAATCGGCACAGTTCACGCACGCACACCAGCCGCACCTGGTCAACCCGGGGTATCGCGTGACATCGTTTGTTTAAGACTGTCAGGAATAAACGCGCTGCGTAATCCTAGCGGTGTTGGGTCACCACGCCATTGATGCGCACACGTAACCGATACGGCGCTCTTTTCTTCAGCCACAATACCTCGATTAAGCCCGTACCTTACCGCTTGACGAGTGAATGGCGTGGGTCCTCTGCTCCGCAGGAGCCAGAGTCCAAAAGCTGCCCAATCGTTCTCAGCCCTGGCACTCTCGCAAAAACTTGATGCACGCCTCGGCGTCACGTTCCTGTACCTTTGGTGACACGTCAGAAAGTGACATCTCGTTCATCGGACGTCTTTGGGGGCGCTGCACCATCGCCTTTGTGGCGGTTCCAGAACCGAGGTTTTTAATTTACTAGGTTTTCGAGGGTCCGCGAATCGAGGAACCCTAGCGGCTCTCGTTCCGGCCCCTTGATCGTGGCGCTGGAGCATGGCGCCCGCCTTGGGATCCATGTCAAATGGCCACGTGGGCCAACGACTGACCTCTTGCATGCTTGACATTTAATGCAGTCCGAAATGCAGTCCCCCTCCTCCATCGCCTGCTGTCCTCTCGTGTCCCCTGCCCTTTCGCATGACCAACTGGCCACAGTCCCCTCCATTTTGCCATCACTTTTTTGGGACCTTTTCTTCCATTTGTTCCGCCTCGATGGTTTCTTTGTGCACCCGCATTGTCCGAACTTGTCCAAAGAGTATAAAATACTGGAAAAGGGGGTGGAGGCCGCCCGGACTCGCGTCCAGAGTGGGACCAAGGATTTTGGCCCCACCGAATATGCCTAATCCCTCCTCCGCTGTCTTTATCCCATTCACCGGGACTCCCCCGCCACCATGCCCACTATTATGTACAAATGTATTTTTTTTTCATTTTTTTTCTGAATGTCCATCCAGTGGTCGAAAATCTGAGGTCTCGTAGCTCGCTCCGAAACGACCGTGACTGGGGTTTTGATCCGGGCGCACTAAGCCTGTTGGGCTTTTGGCAGTGTAATACCTAACTGACCTACATGCATCGCCACGCTGACCAGTAGGCCTAAACCCTGGTTTTGCGGGCCTATTGAAGTTGCTCCTGTGTTTGAAAAGTTGACAATTGGACTTGGAACGAGAATACGTGTTTGCACTTTCTAATTGTGAGTGGATTGAACGAAATCGTACGAGGTCTGCTTAATTTCAGCTCCTTAGTACATGTATATATATATTGTATTGTTATCATGCTGTATACTTTGGCGAAAAGATTTTAGAAGCTGTAATAAACCGAGTTAGCTTCGTCATTTTTTATCCACCGTTAAATCGCTCTGTATATACACACTACTTTATGTGCAGCATACGTACATAAAATGGAGGAAATGTAGTTTTGACATAAATCATTTTGCATTTATTTTAATTAAATGAGTTTGAATTATATTTTGATATCTGATGAAATAATAATTTTTGAGGAAACTGCGTTTAACACTGTCGATTCATCATTTCTATATTCTGGAAATATATAAAGCCATTAGACAACTTGACATGTTTTTGAATGTTTCGTAAAGTTTTTAATGCTTATCTTTTAGTTTATTGCATGCATACTGATAATGTTGGGCAACTTCAAATATTACAATAATAATGACACATTATTATCAAAACAAAATGCTCTATGCTATTTTAAATTTAACAATATCATTCCATCTTCATTAACACCCAATCGATAGCCAAGCTTTGAAATGAAACGCCAAGATCCGTGTACTTTTGTTTTGTTAGTTGTTAAACTAAACGTTTGACAATGTTTTGAAATGTTCGTTTTTATGATTACACCATGCACGACAACTGCCCTATCAGGTTTTGCAAAATTACATTTCATTTCTTGACATTCACAGTTTTGCACCCAAGTTTACGTTTATGCCATCAGGCAAATTAACTTGAGAATATCGTGTTTTCAGGATATACCAAAATTAACCAAATTTATATAAATTGAATATTTTATTTCAATTCAGTCTTATGTTTGATTGCACAATTTGTGTTCTTTGTTTTCGAAAATATCCATTCATTAAGCTGCATTTCTGTTTGTAATTATATTCTACAGTGTTATTAGAAGTTACTGAAATATTATTGCTATGCCAGGCTGAAACTTTATTTAGGCCATGGTTGGAACAAAATGCAATGTAATCGCCCAATTAAACTTAAGTATGATGCAACGTGTACTTTTTTACAGGTCTATATATAATCAAAAATGAAACGTTGAAATATATAGCGTTCATGATAATTCAAGTTTTAATTGGCCAACTTAACTTAAATGTTGAGACGATTATTCTATATATTCTGTAAATTTTTGGACGATATGTATAAATTATTAAATTCCCTAAAGTGCAAAGTATATATATGAAAATGCGTGTAGTTGCATGACCATGCATGATATATTTGGCAACATTTTGGATTATACTTTAGTCCATGATCTCGATCACTAAACAAATGGGGTTATTACACCCTACAATTGTATAATATAGCTTGGAAGTCAGTTTGCCAAGGATATTTTGTAATATTAACTAATCGTTTACATGTGCTGAAACTATCTACCAGAGCTGAGTAAATTCCCACCCAGTTTAATAGCCTTAAAAATGCACCTTCTTAAGCATAATTATCATTTTTGCAATTATGCTGGTCGGAAATTATCGGTTGCTGAAATCGATGATTACACGGCAGGCCTGGCATTGAGGGCACTTGGGGCTAGGGAGAGATAGAAAATTGAAATTTGAAAAGTTGGCAATTTATCATATTAAATTTATATAAGGGCATTTCTGTGATGCTCAAACATGGGTGATACTGAAAATCCTCTTCTTGGCATGGACCTCTATGGAGGGTCTGTTAATGCGCCGCAAATTTGCTGAATAGGGGTGCTTGAAGAGGACTTCTACCTAATAAATTTCGTTCGTTATCATTGAATTTTCATTAATTTTTCCTGACTCCAAAATAGTCGGTTTTTTTTTTACTTTTGCTTGCATGAGGTCCGTGCTTTGTCGCAAAAATCCCGCGTCTAATCAAATTCCTGCATGGAAATGGCTTTTCATCAGTAAATTACTAATAGCCAAGCAATTTACATGCCTTTTGAACCGGATGTTATACATTTTGATTTATGGATTGTGACGTAAAAGCGCTTTCACGCATTTGAAGATTGCAACGCGCGTAATGGCATTAATGTGCATTATTATTCTTTAGAAAAAAGTTTTTTACTGTATACATGTATATTGTTATATTGCTGACAAACCTATAGACAGCAATCTTTTTGCTTGGACCCACCCCCCCTCAATGAAACACGAGCACGATAAATATTCATACATGTGTATATATACTGCGCCTTTACACGTGCTTCATTTATCACAAATGCCATGGAACTGCATGTCTTATTTGCATACTTGTGCATCAAATTAACGTATGTACTTAAAAGCCCAATTATTGAACCAAATAGAGCCCGTGTTACCATTTCTATGCATGGTGTGCTTTCTTTCTTTTACAGTACTGCACTTTATTTTTCACAAATATTTTCTAAGGCATTTGTTTAGAATATCCCATGTTTGCTGAAATTATCCATGCGCTCTGTTTTAAAAGTTAAACGCGATATAACAAATCATTCATTAGCATTGTGCTAATTTTTTTATATTTTATAGTAAACATGCTGTTTTATTCACATATGCATAAAAAGTGCCATTTTCTCAATTATGTATACCATATTTATTGTTAATAGATCTCTACCCTGCAGCCGCTTTGGGCATTCTCTATGGGAATTAATAATTTCTAGGCTTTAAATGAAAATTTATGCTTATGAAATTCACATTTCCTAGTTATTTACCTTCGTTATCAATAAGCAAAATAAATGTTGTTTATTTAATGTATTTAATATCATGCCTGAAACTATCTTCTTAACATTTCCCACAATTATGCTGATAACTGGTAGACCCTCTTCAAGCAGTTTTAAAGACATTTGTAATAGTTTTAATTTACCGGTATGGGTTTTAGAATAACGAATATATCTTATATAGAGCAACCATTCCTTGCCCAAAAATGTGCATTATACGTTTCTATAGACTTGTTTTTCAACAGCTATAAAATGTTTCATATCGACGACATAAAGCTCGGCATATAAGGTCCTTCTATATATATGTATGCCTTAATCGATAAGAGTATATGAACCTTTGCGCTTTGGTGTAGCCCTAGCGATTAGGGCATGCACGACTTTATTAGCCCTCATGCAGGTCTCCATCACTAACCTCGGTTCTCCATACTTTTTCCCGCATAAAATAAGGATTTATACCCTTAGATTTATACAGCATCCTATACTTAATTCTTACTTGGGGCGTAGAGGCGACGTTTCAGCAAAATCTATAAAATTTCTCAGAAAATCCTCTGCACTTATTCCATGGGCAGTGATGCATGTTGCTCGAGAAATGATCCAGGGTCCTGTATAACACGTGTTTTACGCCAATGCGTGATTAATTTTCCTTGGCTACTGTTTTGAAGTTGAAAAGGAAATGTGCATTTCCTCGCCTCTATGCACATTCCGACACAAAAGTTTTATGACTTTCTTTCTACTATGCCTGCTTTTGAATACGTGTTTTGGTCATCAATTTTCCATCCTTTAAGTGCAAGCCCATGTCTGCTCATGTCATTACTTCGTTCCATGTTTTTCGTATAATTGACACATTTGAAATAAGATTTTAATGTTAACGAATTTTCGAAATTTGTCGATTTCGGTTTTTTTTTGGTTTTTTTCCAAGCAGCGAGACTTAAGTTCTCCACAACAAAAAACTTATTCTTTCTGCTCAACGTTTCGGCACGCTTTGTGCCATCATCAGGCGCCAACTCGCAGGGGAAAATGTTTAATTTTTGCAACCAAATTTTTCTAATTTGCGAAACAACATGGTATCCATCGTTGAAAATGTTCATCTTTGAGTTAATTTATCTGGTACATTTTAAAATTGTTTTTAAACATTCGATTATGAGAAAAATCTCTTGAAGTTTTTTATCAAGACAAAAGTTTTTTCTTCAACAAATGAGAATAAGTTGCATATATGTATAGCAAACAGCAGCAGTTGTTGAAAGTGCATTGAATTAAGTTGGTTACGACGTAATGGAAATTTTCATGGTAAAAATTTATACTGTATGGAGGAAATTGGGACTTGCCTAGCCACAATTGTATTTGCAAGCTTATTTGCATATCCTATTTTTTTAAATAGCATCCATTCCATACATCACTTAGCAGTGTAGATCTTGATAATCTAGAATAAGAAAGCATTACATGTAATTATTAAAAAGTGTAATTGTTCCATATTATGTTTCCATTAATTTGGATATTTCGATTCACAAAGGTTCACTTGCATGTTTAATCAAACTGAAGCATAACTGAATTTACCAACACTAAGCAATTCTTAATTCAAGTAATTGTTCGGGTAATTTTTATTGGAATCTGAGTAAAATCTTAGTCATATATACTGTATGAAAAATGCTTGCTAGGGTTTCTGTGCAGTCCTAGAATCTGCCATGCGAAATCTGGGTGTTTTTTGTATTTTCTGGCTGATTTCATTTGCAAAATGGCTATCTGTGGTGTTATGATGGGGTTTGCGGGACCTTGAAAAAGAGGGCAATCTGTCTCCAAAAATGTGAGCATGGATGCTTCGTTTCCGTATAAATTTCGGTCGTTTTTCCCCTTTTTCCTGTTGTCGATTTGTCACGTCCAGAAGAATGCTAGTTGTCAGAAGGTTGAGAATCAAATTGAGAAATGGATTTTAAAGTGTGCGTTATATAAGCCTATCCGTATTGCTTTATAATAGCCGCCTTCGTTACCCCAAGCTCCTGCCCATCGCACATATAAAGCCAATCGAGCTTCTTCTGGAGGCCATCAGTTGTTCTCGTCTATAATAATATAGACTAGTTTTTTCTCAAAATGATCAACTAAGCTGTATGGTCAACCGAATTGCACTCATTTTAAATCCAACGTTTTCTAGAAATTCTTACGAGCCGATGAATGCAATGTTGCGTGGTGCTTCTGAATTGCATGAAGGACTTTCTCCATTTATTACTCGGAGATGTTTACCTGTCTCAAGTCTTTTTTTTTAAACTTGTTTTCTTTGCAGAATGTGTCCAACATGCTTGTTTTGATATACGTGTATACGTTTGAAATTGTGATGAATAGAAGTTTGGTTTCAACTCGCATGTAAATAAGACTTGTTCAAAACTTTCTCAGCAAATCTAATGCTCATTCTTCGTCACAAATAAAGCAAATATTCCGATTAATTGAGGAATCTGCCATGAAGGACTTTGAAATCCCCTGATCAAGTTTGGGTAGGGGTTTTAAATTCTCTTGATCAAGTTTGCATGGATCTTGGAACTTTAAAATCGTGTGATCAAGTTTGGGTGGGAACTTTAAAATCCCTTGATCAAGTTTGGGTTTCATTCACGGATTTTTTTTTATGAAGCGAGATAATTATAAGCATGCATCTACGTTTTAATGTTGAAGAATAGGAATTTTTTAAACCGGTATTAACGTAGATGTATAATCATGTTTAACACAATTCTTTTAATATAGGCCCTACAACATATTTGATATAAAATTTTACCCTCAATATGAAGTTAAAATGTGTACTACTGTTGATTTGAAATGGAAAAAAAACTGTTTGAAACGCAAGCACTGCCAACCATAAAATGTTTTTCGTCATCACAATTATTTCACTATAGAAAAACGAGCGCCGATTACATGAAATGTTAAGTGATAACATACCTGTACACATGTCGAACTCTAGTTAATGTAAATGTCCACAAGATGAAGCTGCTTATCACATTGCTCTTAATTGATCTATATTCGATCAAGTACATTACATGTATTCAGAAAACAGAATTTAGAAAATCTAGGAAGAAGTAATCATCTTAAATCTGCCTTTCCATTTTTAAGTTTCTTGAGCCCAGTTATTTTAGGAAACTCGGGGTTTGTTCGGTTGCCTGCAATTCCGCCAAAACCCGCCTTTGTGCAAAATTAAAGCCGGGAATTGAATTTAGAAAGTTGTGCAAAAATGCAGCTCCATACGATGAAGCCTGCAGCTTGCAGTTCTGGAGCGGATGGATGACTTATAGTAAGGCGATTTGAGCAGTTTTCTTCTTCTTGTTTGGGTCTTTAGACCTTTAAGACCAGACTGATGGCTTATTCTCGAAAAAAAGTCTCCAAGTTGAAAAAAAGAAAAAAAAATCGCACTCGAATTAACCGTGGCTACATTTTTTTTAGTAAATCGTTGCTTGTTCCTACCACCTAACAATCTTGTCGACTTTTGACCACATAAAAGATTGGACAAAATTTTCTTCATGATGTAGGCTTTGCCAAGGTTTGTGTGACCTACCTTTTGACATTAGAAAATTTGTCATCCGTTGATACTTTTTTTTTCAGCCATAGAATTTGATGAGTTTTAACACTTGAGGTTGAGCAACTAAATCGATGAAATTGATACGTGGAGGGTAGAGCGGGGGTACTTTAAGGACTTCATTCTTTCAATGGCCGGGCTGTAAAAACAAAATGGATTTAAAGTTAAACGTAATGGGTCTCTCTTGCACTACAGCCAGCAATATGATATAGGACTCGCGAGGCCCGGCCTATCCAATTACCAAATCAGTAAATTCCCATCTGTAATAATTTTAAATCTTTTAGATCGGCTCGATGGCCAGTGGTTGAAAATGGCCGCCTTTAGCTTGTCATAACACTAATTAATTTCCAGTGGCTGGTTTCAGCCTCCGTGGATATTGCAGTATACACAAGCGTTACAGGGTGCCTACATATTATTTGATGCATTGTGTATAAGTTATTGGAAACGTTGCTACATTGTTTTTCCGAATTAATAAAATGGAGGAAATGTATGGAAAATGACCCATTACCAATAATGCCTTTATTCGATGATCAGTATATTTATCTATACCTCGTGGAGTATTAACACTTGCAAGCTGGCCAAAGATACACGTTTGAAGCTTGTATTGAAATAAGGGATTTTGTATAGGAATCGCGATAATTTAAAATAATACGATAATCAAGCGCGTGATTGATTTTACTCATCTTTTCAGTATAGGTGTATATATGGCGATAAATTTATGCTGGTTAGTAATTTACACTATATCAAAGACGACGTGTATGGAAACATACATGTTTTAAACAATTCAGTTAATTATTTTCTATAAAATGCGTTGTGGTTGGAACATGCGTTTTCGGCAAGATTTTTGTATTTTCCCAAATTAAATTTGCTGAAAATTGCAATTGAAATGCATACATATACGTAGCATATATCTATATAAATAAAAATGTAAATTTGCGTTTGTCATTTATGGCTAATCTCCGAAAGTTCTTTACCGATTGCTTTG
>JAQGBX010004461.1:0-15322 GCA_034698745.1 Megaphyllum sjaelandicum | reverse complement strand
TTTCGTGAATGAACAGTGCCAGTTGAGTTTCACAGGAACGTCCCTTTCTGAACCCATGCTGGTTATCAGTAATTAACGGTTCCTGGTTAAGGTAATCCATCATTCTTGAATAAATTTTATGTTTAAGTAATTTGACAACAACTGAGGTAAGTGATCCAGGTCGGTAGTTACTTGGAGTCTTAGTGCAATCCTTTTTAAAAAATGAGCAGATATTCGCTGACTTCCAGTCATTCGGAAGAATGCCAGAAATAATGTATTGCTGAAATAACTGTAATAATTATAGGCAAATCACAGGCGCTAAGTCCTTAAGGACTCTTGGTGAAATGTTGTCAGGTCCCATGCATTTTTGAATTGATAATAAATCAAGAAGGTTTCTAACACCCTTACTAGAAACATGCACATCTTCCATCACTGAGTTGGTAGTTACATCACAATTTGGTAAGTTAGGATTTTCTTTTACAAAAACTCCCTGGAATTGGAAATTTAATATTGTTGCCATCTTTACCGGCTAGGGCAGATATAGAATTTGGCCCTTTTCTCAAAGTTTTGACATATTTCTAGAAAAAATTAGGGTTTTCTTTTAAGGATTCGCCTAATTTAAGGTTCTTAAATTTTGAATGCTCATCAAAGATTAATTTCTTTGATTGTTGCCGAAAACTTTTAAATTTAACTTCTCTGTCAGCACTTTTCGACTTTTCTAAGTTATTTCTAACCAGCCTCAGCTTGCGCAAAGTTCGTCGAATTTCATTGTTATACCAAACTGGTTCTGAACTACTGCGATTTAATTTCATTGGAATAAATTTTGAAATGCCATCTTCAATAATACTTTTAAAAATTTCCCAGTTACAATTAACACTTCTTTGGGAAATAACTTCCATTGGTATGGACAGGTTGGTACCTACAAATTCCCTAAGGCAATCCCAATCAGCCTTATGATACTGATAAAACATCTTTCTGGGTATTAAAATTTTATAAGGTGTAAGACTGAACTCCGCAATAATTAACATGTCATGATCTCCTATGCCAGCTTCTATATTGACATTCAAAAATGATTCAGGAGAGTTTGATTAACAGCTTGAGAATGTTACTTCCTCTAGTGGGCTTTTTATGTAATTGTTTAAGAGAGCGAGTTGCTAAGTATTCCAAAAACATTTTTGAATTAGCTGCATACGGGTAGGAGGATACGTGAACATAGTTGTCCCAGTCAATACCAGGAAATTCCGGTCGCCGACTGCCGGTGGATACTGTGTCTATTAAGATAGTGGGAGAAGTGTGTCTCAGATACAGTACACCAGTATTCATTGTGCACGACAACGTCCCTTAATTTAAATCGGCTGTCTTCGCTTAGACGGTTGAGGCCATGGGAGTCACATTGCGGCACACAGCTCACTATCACCCTTAGGCAAATCCGGTTGAGCGTCCACAGTGCACCGCCCAACACACTTTCAGGACCTGACTCTAGAGTTGAGCCGACCAACATAGGTCAGGAGGGCTTACCCAATACGACGAGGGTGGAGGACGAAGTGGCGACCGACCTTCAGAACGATAAGCCGCAGTCTCGCTCTACGTCTGTCTAAGTAGCCGAGGTAACCGGACAGGCGACTATGACGACTTTGCGCAGTGGCCATGTCACGCGCCGACCACCACATCTCGCTTACTTCCAGTAAGTCGCCAACCTTGACCTTACCAGGACCATGATAGAACTTCAACATTGTTTTTGCAAGGAGGTGGTGGAATATTTAAAAATATTTGCCACCCATTACATTCAACAACAACCAGACACAGCAGATTCCTTACGGGAATACTTACACGACCACTACACAGTCCGGCACTTTGCTAATTTGAAAGATCTCATCCTGAACGATCCTGAACAGTGCCATGCAGGAGCCACGATTTAATACAGAGTGGCTCAGGCTGCTCAATTGGTTTACAAGAACAACTGGCTTATTCACCTGATAACACAGTACGATGTTCCCTTTAATCCCAACATTTACAATAATGGCGTACTGCAATCAGATGATGAAGTATTAGCAGAGTATGTCGGATTGGTTAACTGATCTGAACTGAAAAGAATTTTAGGTTTTGCAGTTACTCACCGGATGGCGCCACCAGTCCTGCTACACATGATCCATGTGAGCCTAGCAGCGCTATCTGGCAACCACGCTCATTGGCCAACTGACAAGGCCACACCCAGCTATAGTAGCACCCTCACCTCATATATAAGGCCCAGCACACTTCCTGCGTGGTCAATTCACAGTCACAAGCTCGACACGCCGATGCCAGAGCGATCTAAGAATACAAAAGAAGTACAATGGATAACCACGAGGATGACCGAACGGACCTGGATATTGTGCAGGTTACGGACCAACCAACTGCCCCCGATTTTACCACCCTTCTGAACCCGGATTTGACCACGGAACTTTCAACAACAACAACGGATGGCGACAGAGGTACGACCATGCGGATCGATCATCAGGTCATGGAACCTCTAACGGCCTCTGCACGAGACCAGCATGACTTATCAGTGTTGGAGTTCAACATCCTAGCCCGTCCGCTGTCACTGGACGATGCTCTAAGGTTAGTGGACCACGCTCGCGACTTACTCGTCGTTTATGTCGCAACAGTCAACAGCTCTTCCACAAGGACATCTTTGGTCCACGGCGAGCCCGTTCATGTCATCCAGCAGGATGAATGATCCCATCTCACTGTCTTCCGCCATAGTATACTCAGAGGTGAGCATGCACTGGACTTCAACAAACTGGTAGCAGAGCGCAGCGTTGGGTTACCCCTTGGTAACCCAACAATCCGTTGCAGTGATAAATGTCAGAACGCTTTCACAAGGAACATAAGGCGGGTAAAGGCAGATCAAGTTTAAAATCAACATCACGGCCAAGCTCCGGGGCTCACCCGTCTTTAGTCAGTTCTAGCAGGCAATCATCTGCGCACTTATTTCGGAGTGGATCGGCCATGTCCATTGAGCGCTCTTGCCAGAGCAGAGCAGACAAACCATCACATACCAAATGCGAGCAAAAAGAGGACACCAAATCACCTGGATCGGGTAGATCGACTGCTGCACCCAGACCTCCATCCGTAAACCGAGAAGGTCAAACGGTGCAAGAACGACTGATAATTTTGGCCAGAGCGACAACGTCCATATCATTGACCGCCATGCCAATCCTTACGACAAACAGAGAGAAGGAAATCAGGGAAGTGGGAGGCAACAAACTCCAGAAATTCTACGGAATTCTACCTGACTCCCGCAAGCCCGTAGTCTGTACACAGACATCCGTAGGGCCAGAGAAGGCCATAATAGGAAAAAATGGATGAGATGAACGGATGTTACGATTGGTTGGGTGCCAAAAGGCGACATCTTATTGAGACGTCTTGTGTGCATCCCACGAAAGCAGATAGAGATTACCTGTTCTGAGAGGTTCTCACACGACGGCCAGCACCATCAGGAGGACTCGTAACCTGTTATCATTGTGTAATCGTCAACAAGAAGCCGGCTAAATGTGCTGATCACTGGCATGGTGCATACATTGTGCCACCTTAAAGAAGGTACAAGTACCTTAACAGAAACTGCAGCAATATACTATCTTGTGTCATCACGGAAACTGACATTGCTGCACTATCCGTTATGGTTAAACGAATGCATTCGCCCAGGTCCGAGGACTCCGACTAGCCAGTTTGTTTACCATTTCCATCTCTGGCCAGGTAACTAGCACCATTATTTTTACACCGAAAATAAAAATCAATTAGGTTGTCAAAGGCCACACCATGTGTAAAAGTCAAAAGCTGTTTATAACCGATAAGTCCCTTGTCTCGTTTTCTCACTTTATCTAGATAAACCGTCCAGCTTCTAGGGACGACATTATCTGAGGGGATGTGACGAATACTTACCAGAGAGGGACTAACATTTAAAGCCAGAACAACTAGAAGGAGGTAAGCAGAACAGGCTAATCCCTGAAGGAAGGAAATCGAAATAGTCATTGCAGCTTATACTCACCAGAGGGATACCGACGTCAGGAACCAGGACAACCAGAGGGATTTGACGGCACGAGTTAATTCCCACCGAGAAGGAGCACCTCCACACCTGAAAAGACCAAAGAC
Organism: Megaphyllum sjaelandicum; assembly: GCA_034698745.1. Lineage (NCBI taxonomy): Eukaryota > Metazoa > Arthropoda > Diplopoda > Julida > Julidae > Megaphyllum > Megaphyllum sjaelandicum. Next base: position 11,212 of record JAQGBX010004461.1, on the reverse strand, counting down.
TTTAATGTTATTAGAGTTACTCGTTTTTGTTACTTTGTTCCTTTTCACATTTTTACTGATTTAAAAAAGATGCTCAGACTTTAAAACGGCAAGTTTTTAATAAAGTTTAAAAATTTTAAATTCCTAACACTTTCGTTGTCTCGACTCAATATTCGCCGAGAACACGACTTCCTCGACGGTTGACCTCGTGAGGAAACCACTACATTAGGTAGGAGACTACAAGGCAGCGGTTCCGAGAACCCCATGAGGTAGGAGCCCACCCGGCCAACAACCTGCCCACCTCACTTGTTTTCTTTTGAAAATTTTAGACCTGCGACACATCTGCGAGTCCCTAATCAGATTCCGATTAGGATCGTCGGCTTTTTTAGGCAGGTTTCGTCTAGGGATTTCTAATAAGGATCCTACATCCTTATAACCTCTTCACTGCACCATTTCGAGTTCCTGGGCTTTACCCACCCTGTAGTGATTCCAAAAGGGTAGCAATACTCAAGAAGAGGTGGAGCTAATGGCAAATATCCAATCTCTTTAACATTTTTAGGACAATTCCTGAAGATTCTTTGGACAAATCTAAGACATTGATTTGCTGTGCCAGTAATTTTGTCAATAAGTGTACCCCAGCACATTTTATCCGTGATGGTGATCCTAAGACTTTATGCTCGAAACAAAATTAAAAGAAACACCTCCAAGATTATAGTTGGGTGCGATTTTAGCTGTTTTATGGGAATCCTTATGACCAAACACTTTTTCTTATTGAGCTTGAGCTGCCATGTATCACACCAGTTTGATAAGATGTCGAAGTCCCTTTGCAAGACAGATGGATCCTCAACACTTATCTCATCATATAGTGCAGAATCGACAGCGAAAATTTTGGATTTACAAGAAAAAATATTTGGCAGATCGTTGATAAATAACAGGAACAGTGGAGGGCCAAATACCCTGCCCTGTGGTACCCCAGATTGTACATCAACCCAACTAGATTCTTTACCATCTATAACAACCTTTTGTCTACTATTTGTGAAAAAGGACTTAATCCAAACTAGAGTGCGTTCATTAAGGCCAAAGGTTTTAAATTTTTGCAGTATTTTTTAGTGAGGAACCGTATCAAATGCTTTGGCAAAGTCAAAGAATACAACATCAACCTCTTTTCCTACATCCAGTTTAGCCATAATTTCATTTGCAAATAAAGCCAACTGGGTTTCGCAAACTCGACCCTTTTTTAACCATACTGTGTATCGGTGATCAGTGCATAGCTAGTTAAATGATTCATGATATTTGTATAGAATATGTGCTCTAACTTCTTACAAATTACAGAAGTCAGAAATATGGGGCGATAATTAGCTGAATCCAACTCGGAACCAGATTTAAAAATGGGACTGATGCATGCATCCTTCTATTCCTGTGGAACTGTTCCAGAATCTAAAGAATGTTAAAACAAAGTAGTTAGGATTGAAGTTATTTCGTGAAATAATTTTTTTAGAACTCGAGGTGAGACTTTGTCCGGTCCTGATAATTTATTTTCATTAAGGGTTAAAAGAAGATTGTTTGTTACTGTTAATCAGGACATTAACAGCATTATTATTATTTTTCGCAAGGATTTGACATATTTCCAAAACAATTTGAGATCAGAAAAGGGAAGTTCCTAAGATTGTATTTTTAAACTCTAAATGCGTTTTTGGAAGCAGTTTTTTAAGCTCTGATCGTAATTTAGTAAATTTTGTTTTTAACGCAGTGTTCGCTCCATGCCGCAGCTTGTTCCTAACTATTTGTGGCTGTCCGAAGATTCGGCAAATTTTAGTTGTGTACCACAGGGGTTCATTGTTGGAGCTGACTAACTTTTTGGGGACAAAAAGATCCAAATACTGGCTTATGGGGTTTTAAAATGCTCCTATTTATTTTCCACACTAGAATTTTTTTTGCAGGTTTTAACTTAGCTAAGTTTTCTACTAAATAATGTGTAAGCCCTACCCAGTCTGCCTTTTTAAATTGTAGTACTAAACGGTTTTGAGGACAGCTTACTTTTGGTAGGAATGAAAATTTGAAACTATTAGTTGATCATGGTCACCTATGCCTAAATCGGTCTTTATACTCAATACATTATCTGGTCTATTGGTAATTAGCAGTTCTAGTATACTAGTGCCACGTGTTGGAGCTTTGTTAAGTTGCTCTAGAGAGTGCTCAGTAAGAATATCCAAAAAAATTTGAGAGCTTATTTTTCCAAAGACCCAACCCTCACCACTGTTGAATTTCTTGTAGCAATACCTGGTCAGGGTGGATTGTGATCCATGATCTGATGTCGATGATCATGAAACTCGACCAATAAGCCAACCGCAATCATGATTTTTAAGGGATTTAAACCTGAATTATAAATTTGAAAGCTGGACTTCAGCTGACATATGGTTACCAACTTCAACCTAGCCGATTTTTCCTTCAGCAGTAGATTTTTTGTATCTAGCATTGGTTACTTTTGTTTTTACATGCATCTTAATCATGACTTATTTAGGCTTATTGTTTTCCCTCCTTGGTGCTGAAGGGGTTGTTCCTTTTTCCTCTGTCCTTCACTCAAAACCATCAAAAACCACGCCCTCTGTCTGTACATGTCTCGTTCAGTTATTGTCTCTTCCTGTCCGTCTTGGCAGGGGCACCCCGTAACAGCTAACTCAGTTTTTTCTCCTATGGTGATGGAATGTTTTCACCCCCGTGTATGTGCTATGTGGCCCATGATGCCCTTGTGCCCTAGAACCTTAACTGCCAACCAACCTATTTCTTGTTGAAATCTGGCTGATATGTAATTTTATTTCACAGATTATTGATCAGTAAAAATGTCGTTTCCGACTAAAGAAGACTGGAAGTTGAATAAGCAGTGCTGGAATTCAAGAGATAGGTACAGTATTGGGAATGCTTAGAGGCTAAAAATGATAAATCAAAGTGCTTGGAAAAAAGGAAGAACTATGAAGGGACCTGTCCGAGTCATTTGGTGAGTAAATCTTTTCTGTCATCATATGTGTTGCTCTTTTCAAGGAATCAGTCGTAATGCATTATTTGGAAGATTGCCTGATTGAACTGGGAGATTTATCACGGCTAATGTTGAGTCCATCATGTGTTTAAAACGGAAAACAGGATAGCCAATTCATCAACGGTTACGAGGCAATAATTAGCAGTGTTACGAGGCAATAATTAGCAGTGTTACGTTTTGACTACCTGTAGGTAAAACTTTATGATCGGACAAGGATTCTAAATGGAATACAAGAGCAAGATCGGAACCGAATTGTTAATTGTTATATTAGCTTTTGAAAATGCAATTTGGAAATAAATAATGCATTTAATTTACGTTTAGCAAATAAAGTGCATGTCTTTTGATGTGTATTGACGGTGTTGTTTGCGTAGTGCCCCATCTGTAGCCAGTGTAGTAGCAGTGCTAGAATGCAGTTTGTGTATAAACATAAAACTAATGGTTAAAATCATTGCATCCATCCACTACTTGATTTTTGTCATCGTTTAGATGTCAGAGCAATATAACATAACTTCCAACTTGGGTCTCCCAAGCTGTCAGAACTGTTAGGCAAATAAATGTATGGAGGCGTACATACTATTATAAATTACAATAAACAAAATTTGTGGTCGGCTTTTATGCGTTTCAGGTAGTCTTATTCTGACTTAAGAATTTGGACATTGTGCAAAACGATAATTTCAAACAGTATCTTGCCTCTCGTTTAATTGAAAAGATGTAGTGAGCAAGCAACAGTTGAAGCAAATGATAAAGAAAGAGTTATAACCACAATCAACAAGCAGGCCCTTGATGCGTGCAATGGTATGAGGGTAGCCACGAACTGGGTCCTTAGTAAAGAGGGCGAGCGTTAGGCATAGAAAGTGTTCTCTGAACAGCAAACTGCCATAAAGGTTATGGCCGAGGAAATGAACTTCGGTTTACAATGAAGTGACCTTGCATTTGTCAGGGTGAAGTAACCAGACGACAATGTTGAAGGGTGTAACTTTAGCGTAACAGAAGATGGAATCATCACCTAACACATAAATGTCAGTGATGAGTAATCCTTGTCGGACTTGAAGTCAAACAATGGCTATCAGGTTGACAATACTATCTTTTAGCTGGATGAAGTAGCTTCTGGAGGGGATGCCTGTTGTACACAGGAACAGCTTACCATCAGGCATGACGACAGGGGTGTTGATGAAGTGCTTGATACTAAAATCAAAAGCATATTCCATTTTGGTCGGGAAGGTAATTTTGAGGTAATGATGAGCGGCCCTGCACACCAAAATATTTGTCTCGTTTTTTGTGTTTTTGTGATCCTAAAAATATTCATTATTGTAAAGTTAATGCAGGGTTTCCCCAGATCTGGAAAAGTCAGGGAAGAATAAATTATTTTTGTAAAATCAGAGATATTCAACGCATTCATGTTGTCGCAATCCAAAATCAATGGTTCTACGTGGTTAGCTCAGGACCTATTTCCACATTTTTTCAAAATTTTTGCAGCATAACTTTTCAAAATTTTATAAAATTTTAAAAATTTTAAAAATTTCTAAAATTTCAACAGCTTCTGAGAGCTGATGTTCAAAATTCTTCACTTTTTCGGTGGACAAATTTGCAAAATGTTCTTCGTTTTTAGAGTACAAATTTGCAAAATTCTCCACGTTTTCCGAGTACAAATTTCGAATATTTACAACCTTTTTCAAGCACAGATTTTCCATCTTTTCCGAGTACTAATTTTTAATATTATTTAACCTTTAATAATAATAATAATAATAATAATAAAGTTTATTCAATTCAATATTGAAAAGGAATGGAAAGGTCTACAGAGGAAAACACTTACATCCAACCGGGGTTAATAAGTCAAATTCACATAGTCCTTAAGTACTAGCTTAGAAAAATGCGACTCAAAACTGAGGATAGAGGCGGCTGAGACCAATGCAGTGGGAAGCTTATTCCATATACGACCCACCCTGGCCAGGAAGAAGTTGAATCTACAGAAGTTTAGCCATTGGACAGGTTAACTGCTAAGAGTGGCAGCGGAGATTATCCGGGTGATTTGATGTTTGCAGTAAAGGGGGCTGCCAGCATATGTGAGGTTATTCAGCAACTTGTAACAGTAGCAGAGATTCAATTTTATTCGCCTAGCCTCTAACGATTCAATATTGAGCTTGACCAGCCGCTGCTGGTAGGAGAGATTTTTCATGCTCTCCAACCTTTTCGTGAACTTTCTTTTTACCACTTCAATTTGTCTGATATCACATTTGAGGAAAGGGTTCCAAACCTCCCTTGAGAATTCTAAAATGGGGCGCACATAAGTAGAGAATGCAAGCCATAATGTATTGACATCATGACATTTAATTTTGAAACACTTAGGGCAGGTTGCACCATCCGAGGTTAAGCATAACCCAGGGTTAACCCACTGTGTAACTCTAGGTTAACCCACTGTTGCGTTGCAAATGCACGGGTTAGGTTAAAAATGAAGAGAAGGGTTAACCCAGCCAGTAGGCAGGGTTAACCTCGGGTTAATAGCAAAAAAATGGCGGACGTTACGGATAAATTGGATGAAGCTTGCATATTTCTCGACTATTTTGATTCTATTTCCCCAAAAAATCGAGTTGTTTTGGATAGATGTCAACCCTTCGATGAATATGACAATCTAAAATTCAAGAGAAGATTTAGATCTGGGAAATCAACAGTGCTAAAAATTCTTACGCAGATGATGGTATTTTTATAAATGATTGTATATGTTTGCTTCCTGATGAATACACAGGATTCCTCCATATCTGGAATACCCGGAAAATCAGTCAGGAAACTTGAAAATGACCTGGAAAAGTCAGGTAAATTCAATGCAGTCACGGCGATCCAAAATTAATACTTCTACAAGGTTAGCTCAGGGCCAATTTTTTGAGTAGAAATTTGAAATATTTGCCCACATTTTCATAGTGCAGATTTGCAAAATTTTCCACCTTTACAATGAAATGTAAACAATTTTTCACGTTTTCCGAGTATTACTTTGTAATATTTTCCATGGCTTTTGTCTATAAATTTGCAAAATTTTCCTCGTTTTCTGAGTATTAATTTGCAATATTTCCCCCGTTTTCTGTCTGCAAAGTTTTCCATGTTTTCAACATACAAATGGTCACAATTTTCCTCGTTTTCTGAGTATTAATTTGCAATATTTTCCTCGTTTTCTGTCTGCAAAGTTTTCCATGTTTCCAACGTACAAATGGTCACAATTTTCCACGATTTTCGAGTACAAACTAGCACAATTGTCTACGATTTCCATGTACATATTTTTAAAATTCTCTAGGTTTTCCGAGTATAAATTTTCCACATTTTTCAAGCAGAATTTTTTAACATTTTTCAAACACGAAATGTTCCCATTAAATAATTTTTGTTAATTTTTGAACTTGTCATTAATAAATGTAAAAAAATTATTTTTTAGAGTCAATTTGGGAAAATATGTCAATTTTTCACCTTGTTATTGGTCAGGAAAATTTTTTTAAAACCTGGAAAAGCCAGGAAGTTGAAAATTATGGAGAAATCCTGATACACTCATTGAAAACTATCTCAATGGGTTTCAATTATACTAAACTGACTCTGTTCAAGGTTGAACATAAGTTGGAATATTTTTCGAACCGGAATCAAAGCATTTCCCCAATCAACCAACTTCTTATTTCCCTGAGGTTTTACGCAACAGGGACATTTCAACTTGTTGTCGGCGACACCTTCGACATTGATAAAGCCACTGCATGCAGAATCTTACATAAGGTTACTCTTGAGATTGCGAGCCTCCGTTCAAAATACATCAAATTTCCAACAACTGATGAAGAACAGAAGACAATGATGAGTTCATTCTTCAAAATTAAGCAATTTCCAGGAGTCATTGGTGCAATAGACTGCACACATGTTCCAATATTATCACCTGGTGGGAATTTTGCAAAAAATTACTGAAACAGAAAAGGCTATTTCTCCATAAACGTACAACTTGTTTGTGATCCTAAGTTATACATCACAGATGTCGTAGCTAGGTGGCCAGGATCCGTACATGACAGCACAATTTTTGACTTTTCACATTTGCGCGCAAAATGAGATGCAAGACAAATAGCTGAAGGATTCTTAGTTGGAGATGACGGATATGGCTGCAGAAAATATCTTTTAACACCTATTTCAACACCCACTACACCACCTGAAAGAACTTTCAATAAAGCCCAGATTGCAACTCTAAACCCGATTGAACGAACAAATGGTGTGATCAAGCGAAGATTTCCATGTCTCAAACATGGATTGTGCCTACAAGTGGACAATACATTACCACTTATTGTTGCAGCTGTAGTGCTGCATAAAATTGCAATTTCGATGGGAGATGACCCTCCACCTGATATGGCACTGCATAACTTTCTAGTAAATAAGCGCAAATCTGGTTTTCATGTAGATTTTGAATCGGTTGATACACTCCCACCACCACAAGCTATGGGTGTAGGGGCTACCGCAGTGAGACAAGCGTTAGTGCTGGGACACTTTGCTTAGTGTTAATGGATTTTATGTTACAATATCTAAAATAAAACATGTTAACAGTTCAGTTTTTTTGTTTTATTAGTGTGTCAATAACACTACATAACAACTGCATAACAATAAATAATACTTACTAGAATACATGGCAGCAGGATTTTTAACATATCATAATTATTCATTTTTATTTATAAAGTATTTCTCTTTTGCAATCAGTACTTTCATTCGAAATTCATGCTCAGCTTGGTCATTTTTCAATTTTAATGCATGAGCTTCATTTTCATTGCGAAATTTTTGTTTATAGTATGCCTTTTTAGCCGAGGCACATTCGGTAATTTATTTTGAAGCTGCTAACCGAGCAGATACAGATGTTGTCTTTTCTTGCATTCTGGGCTTCCTTCTGTTTGCCCAGTTGCGAATTTCCCACATGAAATTGGAGTCGGAGTGACATCAAGTGAGGATTCACAAGAAGTTACCTGTTCGAAGTCAACTGTAGATTCAGTTGCACTCAGGGTGTTCGCTTCAAAGGTGTCAGTAGTGATCTAAAATTATGCTTTGCATTTCAAAATCCAACCATGCAATTTGATGACAATTTTACCAATATGCCATCAAAAATAAATATAATACCCCTGCATATGTACATAATTCACTAGCTGTATCTTGACAAGGAGTATCATGTTCTTGAGAATTACCTTCCAGTGATACAACCTCAACTGTAAATGCTTCAATACATAATTATTTATTGCACTTAAAACAATCAATAGTATGATTGATGAATATATGTTTGAAAATAAATGTCGGTATTTCATACTTTAAGTTTTTCATTATATTCAGCAACTGAATCAAAAACATTTTCTAGGGGTTTTGCTCTATTTCCTAGCATAGTCAAAAGCTTCTCACTAGTTGAGTCGATTTTTGAGGAAAATCCACCCCCACCAGTCTTGTAATTTGGAGGGGTGTTGAGGACCGAGAATTTCCTCTAGGTGAAACTACACAAACACCTTACCTGTTAGGTACGTTTATACCAATGTGGGCCGGGTACTGTTAATTACCGATGAGTGGCCAGGTTCCTTGGCTTCGACGCTCTTCCTTCCTTCTTCCGATTACCTTGGACGTGATTTGTTTATTTAGACGGATTTCTTTATTTTGATTAGATTGCTTGATTTTTTATTTTTTCTGATTCGATCGGAAATCTGGTATGTTCTCCAGATTTTTCACTGAGTTACTTTATAAACTGTAACCTGGAAATCTTCCAGCCTAACTCTTTTTATGAAGATACCTTTACGATTGCTTTGTTGTCAACAAAGTCAAATCCTTGGCCTTATTGCCAGATTTTACAGATGATGGGATTGCTTTTGAGCTTTGTTCTCTCTTACTTACGAAGAATCTAATAAACTACCGTGCTACCACGAAAATACGATTCGCTGCTCTTCAAGAATTTTATAAACAAAAGTTTTAAGAATTCCGCGTAAATCCCGAGAATCCAATTTCTCTTTAGAAATTATTCTAAGTCGACAGGATTTCTATCAGATTTCCAGAATATCCAAATTTCGGTTTTTGGAATTTCTAAACAAATTGCTTTGTTGTCACGAGAATCCGATACCTTCTATTTCCTTCTCGTGAAATTTAATTCAAGATAATTAATTTTTTTATCCTTATTTGGATTTATGCGTTTCCCGCAATGCTTCTAAGCTAGTATGGTTTGCTCGTTAACTTAGTAATATTCGCTTTGATTTTTATTAATATTTATCTTTCGCTCGCTCGCTTTGTTTCGCTCGCATGTGCTTACATGCACACAACTCAGTCAACACCTTGTTTCACTGAATAACAATGAATTTTTAATTTTCTTGTCTACTCGCTACTTTGGTTGGTAATACATACATACGATTCCCCTATACACGGGAATACTAATCAACACACTGTTACAAATAACTGTGACCGTGTCACAACACAAATAATGCAATTTGGCACTACCTTGTACCAATAAACTCCAATTCACAATGATTTTTGTAATTCAATTATGATTAGACATATATCAAAACAAATATTATTCAATAATTCATATCTATTCAAAAATTCAATTCAACTATCATTTAATTCAACTCAATTCAATTCAATACAATACCAAAACATGCAATAATTTTGCTTACCAACATGCAACATAAAAATGTTCCGATTAATTAATTCGATCTCTTTCATAAAATCGTATCCCTTCCTCGGGTTAAGTATTTCAATATTAAGTAATTTTCCCGCAGGATTTTTCCACTTATAACGCAACAAAATAACGACAATGCTTATTATCCGAATAAATTTTCGAACTCGACAGGATTTTAATTGTATTCGTATTTTTCATACAAATTTCCAAAAATTTTTAAATGTTTGTTCAATTCAATTTAATATTCTAAACTAGATCTGTAAGTCCACCGGATCTATATTTTTCTACGACCATCAAAAGTTATTGATATCAATCAATCAAAGAAATCGACACGATTTAATTTTAATTTGTCAAACATGAATGTTAATGTAAAATTTTAATCTTTGCATTTAACAGAATCCAAATTGTGTAAATGTTTTTAAGGTCAATCATTTAAATCAATTCAATTTGGTATCTTAAGTTTATATATTTCTTGCTACTTCGAAACACAATTTATTTAAAGATCTGTTGAAAATATGGTTGAATTTCAATTCAACTCAGTACTTTACTATCATCAATCGCTCACGCTGGGTTTCAATAAATCATCACGTGCATACGAGAGTTCATGCATAACATGCACATGAAGAACAACCAACAATAGATTTATAAAGTCAATTCCATTCCACTTGAAAAATAAGTAATTAGCAATGCAAATTGGTTCTAAATTTGTTTTTTGGGGTTTCGGGAAAAGTTTTCTGTCTGAATGAAGTTTTTAAAATTTTTTCTGTAAATACAGGATTATTTATACCGAGAGAAGCGAAAATAAATAAAATAGTTATCTTATTGGATGATTTTTACAATACCGCGGCGCTATTGGTTGAGCGCTTAATCATAAGACGTTCGTTATTGGTTTAATTTCGGAATTTCGAATGAGCTATGGCCGACTGCTGATACGCTATTGGCTGAACTTTCCCGATATGAGCGTTTTTCGATTTGCAGAAAGGCAATTTGGACGCTCGCTATTCGCGGATGAGCAATTGCAATGTCGCACGCGATTAGTCGGCCGGATCAACAAAATAAAAACGGTCGGCCGCGATTGGTCGACAGGATCTCCCTTATTCGCGATTGGAAGAGGCGTGTTCTTAAATTTATTTTCTAATAGCGGATGCGCCCGAATGGTGGCGTCGCCTAGCGAAAATGAATGAACTAAAATTTTAATGGCGCCCGTATTTTAGCAGCGCGTAACGGCGTTTTCTCGAACTAAAATCTCAAAAATTTTGCCTAAATGCGCTCGTAAAATTTAACAAAGTTTTTATATTGTTTTATAATGTTCTTTCGGGAATCAAATCAAATATGTTTATTTTAATATTAATGCATGGTGGCGCACGTCGTTTTTTTGGATCTTATTTTTAACTAGCTGTGCCCGGCCACGGGTTGCTGTGGCTTAGTCTAGTGATTCCCTCTATGATACCTCCTTGCTCCTCCCCCTCCCCGGTATCATCTCTTTCGATTCTCCCCCTCCCTCGGTATCATCTCTTCCAATTGCCCCCTCTCCCCACCGGTATCATCTCTTCCAATTG
>JAQGBX010004460.1:0-15322 GCA_034698745.1 Megaphyllum sjaelandicum | reverse complement strand
AGTTTTTCCAATTTTTGCATTGACCAGATAACGGATTAGTCACGCCCTTGGACATGATGATTCTGTATTTTTTTTTGATTTTTACTATATATGTGTTTTACAGTTTACGTGTACAGTATAAGTGCAGTGTACATGTTTTATTATTTAAATTGAACTCAGGCATTTTTTGTAAAGTGACCAACATAGCATGTTTTGGGTTTTTACTCTTAACCGGTTTTACTGTATTACACACGCTTTCAAAAATGCAGTTAAAAAATTGGACATTTTTTTCAATAATAGCTAGGTAGTTTACGTGGATTTCTCTATACCAAATTTCTTAAAAATCCTTACATGCGGTTTTATTTTTTTAAAGAAAAATGATTGCTGAAATTTAATATACACCACTCTTATATAAAAATGTCTTCTTTAGATGAGAAAAAACGTCTGCATACGATTGTATATTTTTTGTGGAAACTCTTTTTAAGATCTTTTTCAGATCTTCACTTAACATTTTAAACTTACATTAAACAAGACTTAAACGTAATTTTATCCTTACATTGTTTTCCATGTATCTTTTCAACTTTTTTCAGGTGTCTCATTTTCAAATGTTTATATCTGCGAAAAAATGAGAATGAAGAGTTGAATAGTATAAATTAGCCAACCTTAAAATTTAACTTTTTACAAAAAATGGTAATTTAGCCTTTACACATTCCCTGAATGTAATTTGTGAACAGAATGAATAGGATTTTTCAGGTTGGACAAAAATAACTTCGGATTAAACAATGGTGAAATATTCTTTGTAAAGACTAAAATAAACCAAATTTCGTCATTATTGGACATTTAGATCCGGGTGACGCAGCAAGTGCAGGTGACGTGTAGTGGATTGCAGGAACGCACGGACAACACGGCGAAACTGCGTGGTGAACCGCGCGTACAAGAAGCGCTACCGAGAGGTTGCCACAGTACTCTCCCCCAGTGTTTAACGATAACGACTGGGGAGGCGAGTAGGACGGCCGCATCGCGTGGACGTTTGTGGCAGCGTGAGTAGTAGCTGACGTGCTGTGGGTGGTCTGACCAGAAGTGACGACGTCAGTAGAGGCGCTGTAGCAGTGGATTGGGTGCACGGCTGACCTAAGACAATTTGGCCGCTGATAAGCAGCTGCTGGAAGCGAAAGCGGAGTGTCCTGTGGTGAGCGCTGCTTACGTGGCTCAGGTTGCGTCGGTGGAGTTGGATCCGCAGACACTGCAGGTGAAGGCATCGGTGGCCGGAAGCGAAGAATGCCTTGAGGTGGCTGCGGAAGTTCCGGTCCAGGTTGCATTGTCTTTGCATGATCCAGAAGAACTGCGGGTGGCAGCGCCGATGGTAGCGGCGTTGTTTGAAGCGGCGAGGCAGGAGCCGCCTGCAGCATAGCCGGGGAACGGGGGCAGGAACTCGAGTTGTTGGTGTGACTGCCGGTTAACCAGGCCAGGTATGGGCTGAAACAACGCGAACAAGGCACACAGTGATGTCCTTGCTGCCTTGTCGCAGCATAAAGTTTTTAGTTGACCTATAGACGAATTCTAGTGGGCCTTTGTAGGGCTGTTCCAGAGCCCGGCGCAAATGGTCTACGCGCAAGAAGATGTGCGTACACATTGACAGCTCACCGGCTACGAAGACAGGATGGCAGCCGTAATTAATAACAAATCGTGGGCAAATTGCCTTCATAAATCGCTGCAGGTCGAGCACCAGAGCATGCGGCGAAGCTAATTGAGTGGCAGGCACGAAAAACTGGCCAGGAAGCAGTTACAGGCTCTCATAGACGAAGTCAGCAGGCAATGTGCCGGTATCCTCGCAGACAGCCACTTATTTGCCAAGCATAACCATGGAAAGGGCCACTAATAATCGCAGCTTTGAGTTGCCGGTGAAACCGCTCGACCATGCCGTTGGCGGCCGGGTTATACGGAGTTGTTCGTATCCGATGGCATCCTAAGGTCGAGCTGAGGGCGGTGAACAAGCTGGATTTTAACTGCCTGCCTTGGTCGGTGGAGATGCAGAAACTCCTAAACGGGAAACCCAGCCGCTAAGAAAGGCAAACGCCACTGTAGTAGCCTGGATGTCAGAGAGTGGAATGGCCTCCGGCCAGCGCGTAAAGCGATCGATGCACGTGAGTAAATATGTGAACCTTTTGCTTGGGGGAAGCGGCCCCACCAGGTCAATGTGCACGTGTTCGAAGCGATATTAGGCTGGAGGATAGAGCTAACAGGGCTGTGAGTGTGGCAGGCTCACTTTAGAACGCTGGCAGGGCAAACACGAACGAGCCCAGGCGGCACAATCTTTGCGCAGGGACGGCCACACAAAACGATTGGCAACAAGCTTCGCTAATTTCTTCCAGCCAGGATGTGCGAGGCCATTGAAGAATGTCGCATGTTGCGGCGTAACGTCGTTTTTTACAACACTAATCTTTTTATCGTGTCCTGTTCGTTTACAGGATGTTTACTGACACAAGTTGAAATATGCATTATTTTATTTTCAAATTAATAACCAATTTCAGACTGATTAAATAAAATAAACCAATTGCGGAATTGTAAAGAAACGTTAGTAGGGGTAATTACAGTAGAACTTCAATTATCCGAACTCCGGCTATCCGAATTGCTTTCAGAAAATAATTTTAAGGCGTAAACGTACATACATGTACAATGTTTGCGTACTGCGATTTGCATTGGCTGCCCGAAAACGGATCAAGGCAGTCAAACAGCTTACTTTGACCGAGATGAGATGTTCAACAAACAATAACTTTCATTTGCAATGTACATGTGCTAATGTACAGCACTTGTTAGTACAAACGCTATATAACATGTAAAAGTGTTGCCTTTTCATTTAATTAATTAAAAATGCATACAGTACCGAAAATAAGCTCATTTTCCTTTAAGTACATGATATATGAACCCTTTTTTCAGAAAAAATCCAATTATCCGAATGTTTGATTATTCGAATGGGGTCCGGTCCCAATTGATTCGGATAATTGGAGTTCTAATGTACTTCTAAGTAAAGTAGACTGTTGAATCCAGTAATTTATACATGCAATGTAATTTATACATTTTCTGTTTGCCATTCTGCATTAAATCTACCATCAGTGTAACATTAAAAGAATTGGTATGTCAGATTGTAATAAGGCTGATTTGTTTAGTTATATTTCATTTATTTATTTTTTTAGTTACAAAGTTTTGAGCATTGAAAGTCCTCAAATTGCAACATTTCTATTACTAATTAGAAAGAAAAGGATTTTATATCTTAATCGTGTTCCAACTAGAAAGAACTTAATGAATATATTTATGTGCTTTAAATAAATGGAAAGCATTTTTAGATTTGTATGCCATTAGGGTACTTTCACAACTTTTTGGCAAAATATCAACATACATAGTATAAATAAAATATAGGAAACATAATCATGGGCATATGATGACCACAAGTGGTTAAATAATCAATTTTAATTTAATTTTTAAATTCACCACTAAAAAAAAGAAAATCCAAAATGGCTGTTAAGGAAGGCTTCCCTGACGTCACTAGCCAACCGGTTGGACATAAACACTGTAAGATGATAAATGAATAGGAAATAAATTCAGCAACAAATGATTATTCACATTCTAAAAAACGCAACTTTTTGAACATGCCTATTATGTAGCCTGCGTCTATCAAATTAAATTACTTAATGGCGAATTCGGCTCACCGAAAAAGTGTACACCCACGTGCACCGGGTGCATGTTTCTGCACCCGTTTCACTTGGCTCGGAAATGGTGCATACTTCGCAGAAATGGGTGCACCCTACGTGCACTCTTTGACTGGACACACCCTGTGCACCGGGTATGCTCCGCTGCCACCAACAAGGGAGCTGGTGGCAGCGGTGCATCCAACATGGCGGATTATAATCGTCTAGGCGTCAGTAGAGGTCGCATCGCGCAGCACATGTGACGTCATCGGTCTAGCTACACCCACAATAAACTGTAACTGCACCTGGTGTGATGAGCCGAATTCGCCATTATTCTTTATTATTTGTTGCTGAATTAATTACCTAGTCATTTATTATCTCACAAAATTTGGAAAGATTGTAATGTTTGCATGTTTTCAAACAGCACAGTGGTGTGTTGTTAATTTTTGTCACGTGTTTGTTTATTTTCTTTTTTAAAAACCCACAGTTAGTAAACTGCTTAGAAACATGTGCTTCACTTTTCGGACCTACCTAAACTTGCCTGGAATTCAGTAATAATTTTCCTCGAATACGACGGCCTTAAGGAAGGTTGTCTCATTGGTTGGCTTCAAAGAAGCATTTTCTGTTTATAATAATTTATTATGTAATTATTAAGGATGCAAATTTTATGTATGCCTTTTCCAATTGAAATCATTTCAATCTCAATCGACAAACTTTCATTGTTATTCAGTGTCCATCTCATGCGTCATTTAATTTCACATTTTATAGTGCTAATACAATGTATTGCACATTAACTTTGTAGAATGGAATGATGTAGTGTAAAAAAGTAAGTTTAACAGACTTTCCATATTTATTTTAATCGTTGTATGCACCCATTATGTTTATTTGTTAAATATTCTGCTGATAATATTTGTATATAAAGAGTGTCTTTATCCTGAGAAAGCAGTAAACATATATTATTTCTAGGCTGTAAAATAAGTTTTGCATTGCATGCTGCTGAAAGTGCTTAGATAATTCAGCAATACAAATAAATGCCATTATTCTCCTAAAAACCATTGTTTATATTCAATCAATCCTTGCTTGTTCACTTCTTCATAGTATGGTAATTCGGCCTTCATCCTTTTCATCCAATTTTGCATTTTAGGCCAACTGCTGAGATCCACATCGAATGTCTTAAAAAATTAACAAAAATTATTTTCATATATGTTCATCTTGTTGTCAAGTTCTAAGTTCATGTTATAAGTCTACATCTAAAAATAAGTAAGTTTTAATTGTTAACAGTATTAGAAATTTGTGAAATGCTATAAAACGTCATAAATGCAAATTGTAAATAAGTGCTTTCAATTTGCATTTTTTGTAATTTATAAATATACTACTACATTTCATGTAGCATTAGAGGAACAACACATATTTAGCTTGCATGGTGCTTTAATAAGTTTGCGCAGATCATTTATTTCCAGAGTCACTTCAACTCCTGCTGTTTAACACCACCTTATAATTCTTAATCCCATCATCAGTAACGTCATTTCATTAGCACGAAGGTGGGGAAATTTGAAATAGCCTTTCTTACATAAAAGGAGAAGCCATGTTGCAAGTCACATTTTTAGTTCCAATAAAGTAATTTTTAAATCCACAAGTATTCACGTTATTATAATTGGATAGCTGTCTTCGAACTACATAATAATACACTAGTTGAAAGGCCAAACATCGACATATACCATAGAACAAAGGCTGAAATATTGGAAAATTATCTAAGAAATGGGGGAAAAAGCACTGAAGCTATAGGCATGTGTTGGTCAATTACTGGTTAGGCGTTTATCATGTATTTGCGAATGTGTGAAAAGGTGCGTAATTATGCACAAAGTAAATTGTTATCAGCTTCTCTGTAAAATGAAGTACAAGTTAGGTGCAATACATCAGTGGCTAATCATTGTATTACGCAGACAAATATTTAGCTTTATCAAATTACTTAATTCCGCACTACACAATACATGTAGATAACGAAATAAATTTTACCCTTATAATCATCACCCCACTAAATCACACCTTTAAGTTCTGGAACACCTGCAAGGCGTGCTAGATATACTGTACTGCACTGTACTTAATGCTAGATTTGACCTTCTTCAACTCTTGCATAAAATCCTGGAATCCCCAACACGCATACAAATATCTAAATTAGCACCTACCCAAATTGTCATTTGTGCAAACCTTACAAAAATGAAATTATCGTGGAGCTCAAAACTGCAATTTTCAACAGACGTTTAAATTTAACATACTTTTCAAATTATGAAGAAATTGCCTCCAACCCACAAAATAAACAACAATATCTAACCACTAATATTTCTTTTAAAATGCTATTAAAATATTTAGCTTCTGCTTTGAATTAATTCTTATAATATATACATGAGATTCTGATCCGTGAAATCAACTCTTGATTCCCTTTGCATCCTCTGCTCAAAAGACCATCCAACTTGCCTAACTTCTCACACTAACTTATTTAAGCTAAATAATGAACACATATTCAAGAACATAAAAAAAATATGTGGTATTATTTAGAAAAACAAAATATTATGGAAAGGCACATGCCCCCAGGCAAACAGGTTACACACCATGCCATGCCTAATTATAATTATTATAGCAATATTAACAGAAAAACTCAAGACCATGGTCTGACAAATCCTTTCATAATCAATTATGCCTTGACATGTACACTGTATATCCATATATCTTGCTTCAAAATGTTTTTTTTTCTTTTTCTTTATTTCTCTCTTATCTTAGGTTCTTAATAACCAAAATGGTAGTAAATTCTAATGTTTTGTCTTTATCATTGACTTTCAAATACCTTAGTATAATCCCTGTACCAGAAGGGCAATGGTCCTTAATGTACTCTAGCCTTTTATTAGATAAATTCAATTAAGTGAAATCTAACAGTTAATCAAAATTAATAATATATTGGGGATGTTTTCTTAACTTATTGTTTTATTTGTTGTGTGTGTTCAGCTCCTGAACAAGGCAAATGTAGTGCCGAAATGTCAAGCAAAATAAAACTATAAGTCTTGCTATGCTTGGAATTACTTAAGGGGGAGTCTTTTGGCAAAAAGGGCAGTTACAAATGTCGACTTCTATTAGGGGTTATTAATGTAGGACGTCTGGCAAAGGGGAGAGGAAGGTATGTGACAATGGGACAGAGGCGGCTTATGGATGATCCTTGACCTTCTATAGTGAAAATTGGAAATGACCTTAGCATTTTTGGAAAACAACAAAAACAAAAAATGAAACTTTTAGCAAAATTGGCGAATAATTCCCCGTTTCCTGCCGCTATTTTATTTAAATGCCATTGCGCGTTTTTTAACTCAAATAGCAAATTACAGGTGAAAAATATGTTTTCATTTTTGCGCCAATGCTACAATGATATATAGGCATTCCTGGAGGCCAAGGGCCCAGGCAAGCCTAGTCGATAATGTTAGTGTTGGCGCCAAATGAAGACATGTTTTTTCACCTGTAAATTGCCCTTTGAGTTAAACAACGCGTCATGGCAGTCAAATATAATAGCGGTAGGTTTATTAAGGTTATTAAGGTGGGTTTATTAAGTCTGACTTTATGCATTGACAATTAAACGTGGTTTTACCTCAATGGCCACCACTGTGGCTAAGACTGCCAGGTCACCCAAGGTCCTATGACTCCCTGCTAAGTAGTCACTCTGACCGAGAAAACCTTCCACTGCATTCAAACAGGCGAATAGCTTTTTCTGCAGTTCCGGGTCTGCTTTCTGGCGAAACATTATTTGAGGGGCCTTGATAAATAAAAACATGCATAAATGGTGATGCATGATATAAAGACATGTAGTATGTAAAACCAAGCATTCTCATAGGAAGGAATTATTGTATACACAAGGCGGAGAACTTTAAAAGCATTAATATGTAGATGAAAAAATAACATTATTTATTTATATACTTACATAGTAACTGAAATAAGCACTGAATTGGCTTCCACTGTAAAAATGCAAAATCTTGTCCACTAGACCACGTTTTTGGGGATCTTTAGGGTAGATCTGGTCGTTGGCATCTCCGAATTTGTTTGCAAAGTAAGTCATGATTGCCGCACTATTATGCAATTAATATGACAATGATAAAGTTACACTTTCTATATCAAATGAATAACGTGAGAAAATGCACATGCAGGGATCATTACGATTATTAATATAAGAAAGATCGTATCATGATATGTAGTGAATTAAAATAATAATACATTCGCAAGTAACATGAAATTATTTCAATTGATTGTCCGATGTTCATAAACCGGCAAATCCGAATCCAAGGGAGAAACGGACTTTGATTTACTTTACTAATTCTGTGCGTGGAGTCTCAGCTCTTATGACGGGTACATTTTTATATATAGACATTGTGTATGTCAAGGTTAACATTCTATGGACTGTTAAAATTAGATTCATACATTGTAAGTATCTGTGAAGTACATGATTAACATAGGGTTGTGATTGGTGAGGATTGTTTGGTTCCGTATGTTAGAGCAATCCTGTATAGTATCCTTAAGCTTGGTTCTGTTAGGTTAGTTAGGTAGAGTTCTAGGAATTCTTTGTAGGAATTTGGGGTTTTTAGTCTATTGTAGGACATTATTTTCTTGATCATTGGGTTTGAGCATGATGAGAGTAGGTTATGCTGGGAGGGGGGTGGTGTGAACAAAGGAGACAAGGGTTGGGTTAAGTCGGGTGAGAAAGTACCTCTTCTGAAGTAGATGTGGTATTGGCTGGTCCTTATTTGGAAGATAATTTTTTTAAACAGAAAAGTTTACGTGTTAAGCTGAAAATAGTTGTTCAGTAAGTGGGTGAGAGGAATTCTTCTCCCTTAAATCAACAGAATGGGCGCAAATATAAAAAAATCAGATATGGGAAACATATAGTAGTCATTGGGTGGCAAGGGCGAAATGCAATAATGCTATAACCATTTAGCCCCAAGGGCCTTTAGGCCCTATGTCTTAAACAATAATAAGTACAAAGAAAAAGTCAACTTGAAAGTTGTAGGGTGTCGTTAAATTAGTTTAATGGCTCATTTAACTGTCAATTATTGGCCACCAAGGGATCTTGGGGCCAAATGGTTTGGGCGCCTTTGCATTATCCCCATATCCGATTTTTTCATATTTGCGGCCATTCTGTTGATTTTTGGGGAGCGGAGGGAAGGAAGGAGGGAAGAACAGACTTTACTCACGCCGTACTGGTATTTATAATACATGTAGCAATGTTTTATAACACAATCTATGAAAATTCTTAAATAATAAAGCTTAAATGGTCACACAGCTGTCGCCGATTATTTCATGACATTAAGACTCTTACCTTTCCCATAGCAGAAACCCGTTGTCATCTATGGTAGGAATAATGTGCAATGGATTTATCTGCAAATCAATAAAATATAAATGATGAAAAAACATCTAAAATCGACTAGCCATTATCCTGTTTGTGATTTTGTAGGAATATGCCGGATGAATAGTATTGTATTGTAGTATTGGAATTCCAGATGAAACCGAAACAAAGTAGGCCTATGCAAAGAACCTACGGATTAATGTACCTATCTAACAAAGAATGCCTTTTAAATAATTGTGGTAAGGTTCAACCAGAATATTGCTGAAGTTTCAGTATAGTGGTTTGTCAAGTTTTTTCTGTACGTCAATTTAAAAATGCGTGTTAATGAAATTAAAAAGGCTTTTTAAAAAGTGCTCTTTTTCTATGTTCGGTTAGAACATTAAAACTATTGTGTATTTAACCTATAGGTTAAATACACTATAGTTTTAATTACATGGATACTTGGTATTCTTAGCCGATTTTTGTTGATTTTCCACAACTTCTGGTTTTCCAAAATTAAAGATTTTTTTATATAATTTCCGTTACCTTGACAAAAACGTTTTTAATAGAAAATGTTCAAATCCATTGAATTAGAGTCATGACTCGTTGATCACCGGAAAAGTACACTGAAGATTAAAGACTCAGCTATGGATGATGGGACCTTATAAATATTGAGGAAAATCATAAGAATAACAAGCGTGAGAGGGAAATAATCTTTTATCGAAAATTTCAATTGTATAAAAATGAATAGATTGTATTGAAAATAATTGCGCTTACAGTGTCTGTTCGTATTGAATAAATGTGCGTGTCACCAATCAGTAATATGAAAAGGTAAACAGGTCCTGGTGGGTTAATACAAAGGCATTGAAAAGCAAATTACAAGGAAAACTAGGTAAATGTATAATTTTTACTGACATGTTTCAGTGGCAATTTATGCTTTTACATGCAGCTTGAGAGGTCCAGAAAGAGGGGGAGGGGTGCAGGGGAAACATTGCTCTTGCCTGCATGGGGTAGATCAGGGGGCCCGGGAGTTTACTTCAATGTAGCTTTTTTAAAAAAATCAGTAGTTGGTAATAATAAAAAAAGAAAATGAACAAATGTTTTTTTAACAAAAGTCAGGGAAATTTAACGCAGTCATGGCAATCCAAAAGTAATACTTCTATTAGGTTAGTTCAGGGCCCTTTTTCCAAGTCAAAATTTACAATTTTTTTCCACATTTTCGGATTACAGATTTGCAAAATTTTCCACGTCTTCCGAATACAAATCTGCAAAATTTTTCACGTTTTTAAGTACAAATTTGTAACATTTCCCACGTTTTTCTTTAGTGGATATTAGCAAAATTTTTCACGTTTTCCATATGTGTACAAATTTTCAAAACTCTCTAGAATTTCTGTATACAAATTTTCCACAATTTTCGAGGACATTAATTATGTTTTATCCATGTGTAAATTCTTTTCCATATTTCTATTCTAGCTGAAATAAGAGAAATGTTGTTAAAATCCATAAATATATATATATAGCCAGAATATAGTTAAGTACACTGTTCAGAAAATCCATATGTTCCTAAAAATTAAACAATATTTAGGGTAATTTTGAAAACTTTTGAAAATTTGCTAAAAAAATCAGAAGAAAGGGGGCCCGGGAAAAATTCTACCCCCATATAGAGTAACTCTCGGAGGCCCTGGTAAATAATAAGAGGTATCATTTTAACATTCGCCTCTCTTGTTCAAACATGATAAAGTAAGTTAATATATTTCATGGGTTATTCGTCGATATCATTACTTGTACTAGCTTTACATGATTTCTATTCATTAAATTCATCCATAAGGACCAAAGTTCTTTAACACAACTAGTCGTTTTAGTATATTTTTTTTAAAAAATACGTCAAAACATGCAGTATTTTTTTATTATTGAAGCTTAACTTCCTACAGAAATTAAGTAGGAGAGTCAATGTATTGAGTAAGATAATGTAAACAATTTATGAGATGTATATATAAATTATTAAATGTGATGAGATCAATGGGTTTAGCCTTATAAATCTTGCAAGTATGAAACAGCATATACATGTATTAAAAGCGAAATAAAAAAAATATAATTTAGATGCAATTCTTTCAATGTATATATCGCATATTCTTAACGGTAAAATGAGAACGTCGAAGTTGTTCACAGACAAAAGTTGATTAAGAGCAGTTAGAACTGAATGAACATTTACAATTTATTGTTTTGCAAACTTGGAACCGTTTTCGACAGACAAATGGCTGACTTTTGTTTAACTTTAAACATAAAAGTTTAAAGTTTAAAGTTTCAGCTTTTTCGCTGAAAGTATTAGCAGACCGGCGGTTGAGAAACCTTAATTGCTCTATGCAATATTTGAATTCAGAAATATCCCCCATGCAATAAAAAATGTGTATTTTTTTTTAAAAAAATGCGAAGTCTCATTAATGTAAAATGCTCAGCAAATAACATGCTATTCAAATTAATTGCATCGCTTTAAAAAAATGTTTTAAACTATGTTTGAAATATTCAGGCGTATAATATGAGGTTAAACGCATAGCATATTGGTAAATTAGTAAAAAAACATTAAAACATGCATGTTACAAAGCCTAAGTTCACCAAACAACACTTGCTTGCAAACAAGTAGGGTTGCTATAGGCCGTTTTATACACGTTCAGTACTTGTACATGAATAATGATGTAGGTCTTCCATTAGATTCGCCGACACCTTTCCAAATTACGTTTTAATCATATGGTCTGTCAAATAATACTATCAAATATAAGTTACCTTCAGGAATGTTGGAGTCATGTGCTCTTCTTTCTTCAGATCAATTTTCACGAAATTCATGTTTATGCCAAATTCTTTAGCTGTCATATGTACAGCCCTACATGGTGAACTAACCGACATGTGATAAAAGTCGATTCCCATTTGTTAAATCAATTAAATAACACGAAACTGAATTTTATTCGGTCTTAATTGACCTTAAAACGTCCTGTCAAAGTAATATTTTGAAATAAAATACTACAAAAAATATAAATGTTGCAGTTTCAAAATTCTGAAGTTGCTTCCTTCAGAGTTCTTCAGTTGCAAAAAAGAAGTTATTAAGGTATACGAAAACGTTTACCTCCTTCATGTTTTCTAGAAAACATCTGCTCAACTCCTGCAGTTATTTGCGTTTGTCGGCGGGTGGCAGATCACCAAGTTGATTATAAACATTTTTTGAGGGAATTTTTGTAATAATGTTAATACAACGTAAATTGGTCACGCCATGAACGAATTTAACCAATGACAGAATGTGGGCGGATCGTATGACGCGAGCATCGTAATGTGAAAAAGAAAAAAAAGCACACTTCATCGAAAAACCCAGAAATAGCGAAATTGCTACTATAGAATTTACCTAGCTGTGAGGTCATATTTTACTTTTTGTAATATCACTATATAGCAAAAAAGGTAGTTAATTAAATATTTATGTAAACGTTAACTTTAAGTTGTCCGATTATAGCCATTAACCTTGATTTAACTATTAAACGAAGCGCGCGTGCATGTGCACTTCGCAACTTAAGATAATATCCATAATTTTTTCAATTATTTTCTTATTTATTCATTATCTAAAAGAGAAATATCATTTGAATCACGTTTAAAGCATGTATCAATTAAACGCTTCAAAAGGTGGGACATTAAAAGGTAAAAATTTAACAATGAGTAATCTATGTCCCTGACTTAGCATTTTCAATATACGGATAAAATACCAAAGGCATATTGAAAAGTTTTTTTTTGTATTTTCACCATTTTTCTGAAATTTCAGACATTATGTTTGCAAATCGTCACAATTATTCAATTGCCTTCAATTGCCTTAGGTTTTTTTTTTTGGAATTTAAAGACACCCTATAGATTTTAAATTAGAAGTTGTTTAGGAAGATTGTCTTCAAGCTATTGATGGCGCTGGACGGGAATAAAGCTGGTGGACCTGAGGAGATATCTCCATTCCTTCTTCAGAGATGTGCACTGGCTCTTGCGCAGCCTGTCACTTTCATTATTCAGAAAGCTATCAACGACGGTGTGCTTCCGGAGGACCGGAAAAAGGCTAATGTTGCCCCCATTTTTAAAAAAGGTAGCAAGAGGATCCGAATAACTATCGCCCGGTCAGTCTGACCTGCATCGCGGCTAAAGTTTGCGAAAAATTGTGCACCACATGCTTTCCACCATTCTGAATGACCTTGGCTTCAAGGACCACTCTTAGCATGGATTTGTAGCTGGGCGCTCATGCTCAACGAACCTTCTAGTGGCCCGACAAGACTGGACCTGTAGTCTTGATGCTGGAAGACCTGTGGACGTCATCTTTTTTGATTTCTCGCGGGCCTTTGACACCGTGAACCACCGGCTGCTCGTGTCAAAGCTGATACACCTGGGCATACCGCCGCACATTGTGAACTGGATTGCGGCCTTTCTCTCGGGGCGCAGGCAACGGGTAGTGGTGGATGGGTGTGCCTCTGAGTGGGAGGAGGTTACTTCTGGAGTTCCTCAGGGTTCCTGCTTGGGGCCACTTCTCTTCTCGCTGTATATATCAGATGCGCATGTTGGTATCGACTCGATCACACTTAAGTTTGCTGATGATATCAAAATGTATCGGGAAGTGCTCAATGACGACGATGGTGTTGCCCTGCAGAGGGATATTGATAAGCTAGGGGCTTGGAGTGCACAGTGGCTCATGCAGCTTAACGGTGCTAAGTGCAAGGTTATGCATCTAGGGAGGACTACGTATGATGCATGGTGGGGCTAGGTTAGGGCTAGCGTTCTCTCTCGTAGTTTAGTTTAGTTAGCTTGGTCAAATCAGAATCGGAATCGGCATAAGAAATCTGCATCGGAAAATCGAAAGTCCAGTTTACCGTAGGATCGTCATTTTTCTTTTTTCTATTTTCTTTTTGTTTTTGGCGTCGTCCAGTTTTTGAGGATGCGCTAGGACATGTGAACACGTGCGTAGGCCTATATGCCACTTATACGTACGATTTGGAATTAACGCACGTTTGCTACGGCGGATTAGATTAGATTACATTAGCCTAGATCTGATTTGCACTGTAGGATCGTGATTTTTTCTTTTTTCTATTTTCTTTTTTGTTTTTGAAGACGCGCTCCACGTGTCGAACACGTGCGTAGGCCTATATGCCGCTTATACGCACGACTTGAATTAGTGCACGTAGCTACGGCGGATTCGACTAGATTTGCATTAGATTAGATTAGACTAGAGCTGATTTGCACGTTCACGTAGATATTATAATTTATCGTAGATCGTAGATATCATAATTTATCGTAAATATCAACATATAGTCCTATCTGATTTGCTTATGGATCAGCTCAAGAATGACGGGGGTCTTGAGGATGACTCGCTGATTGAGACAAGTGAGGTCCTGGATGATCCGGGACCTCATTGCGTCATCAACTGTATTTTTGACCGTATTTTTGACCGTAAGAGCAAGGGTGGGCCTATGGTGCAATGTGGGGGCTGTTCAACATGGTACCACCTCAAGTGTTTAAAGCTTGTTAAGAAAGATACGGTGGGGTTGTGGTTATGCCCCGAATGTCTAGGGTGTCTACAAGCAGCCCGCTTGGCCAGCCCAGCAATCACGGTGATGTCTGCGGACATTGCCAATATGCAAGGCCAGCTTGTCGCTCAGGAGGGTAAGTTACAAGCACAGGACATGGTAATTGCTGACCTGCAACAGGTTATTCTTTCGGCCAGCGCAGCAATTACAGCTCTGACTGCTGAAATGTCACACTTAAAAAGCCAGCTTGTAGCTCAGGATGGTAAGGTCCAAGCACAGGTCAAGACGGTTGTGGATCTGCAACAGGACATTCTCTCTGTCCGTCAGCAGATGGGCATTAAAGAAGATAAAGAACAGCTACAGGAGGTGCAGGACAAGGCACCAAAGCTACCAAGGACCCCATCCCACTCAAAGTCGCCTTCTCAGAGTTTGTCTGCAAGGCCGATACCTACACCCAGATTATCTAAGGGCACTCCTCTCCAGCCCTCAGCTCTAAACACACAGGCCACCACACCTCGGATACCTGTAGTTCCCCGCCGTAACCGGCATAGCAAGGGAGCTGAGGAGGGTGTAACCCCCAATTCCCGTGAGATCCATCTCCTTGGGGACAGCATGGTCAGGGGTGTGAGAATCGGCGGAGGCAGCACATGGTGCTATCCGGGTATCCGGGCTGAGCACCTTGCTACGAGGGTGAGGCCTGTGCTCCAAAAGGCCAGCCCGAACCCTGTCGTAATAGTACATGTTGGTACCAATAATGTGCTTCTGGACTC